>CABHPR010125957.1:0-11736 GCA_902168415.1 Peromyscus melanophrys | reverse complement strand
TTTTTCGAGACAGGGTTTCTCTGTGTAGCTTTGTGCCTTTCCTGGAACTCGCTTTGGAGACCAGGCTGGCCTCGAACTCATAGAGATCTGCCTGCCTCTGCCTACCAAGTACTAGGATTAAAGGCGTGCACCACCACCGCCCAGCTTCCATTTATTTATTTTTTAAAAAAGGTGATGTATAGATATTCTATGGGATGTCATTCAGCCTCTAAACAACCAAAAGGAAGAGCAGTTTCAAGAGTCTAGTGTTTCCCTTAATCAGTTTCTCAACATGAGTATCAACTAATCACTGTAGCAGAGCAGGGTTGCCTGTCTTTCTAAGGCGTGCTTTGAAAGCAGGATGCTAAACTTTTTTTTACTATTTAAATTGTGTGTGTGTGTGTGTGTGTGTGTGTGTGTGTGTGTGTGTGTGTGTTTGAGCATGCATAATTGGGTACATAATTGGGTCAGGGGCTGATGCTATCACACAGATGTGGAGGTCAGGGGCCAACATCCAGATTGAACTCGGGTCATCAGGCTTTAGAAGGAGGTGTCTTTATCTGCTGAGCCATCTCATTGGTCATAAAGTCCTTTTTATAGATGCTGAGCTTCTGGTCTGGGGATGTTGGAATTCTGAACATAAACATTTTTAACAATAAATGACTGATCATTTCACCATTGATTCTGCCTCTTCTTTTCAGCAAGTCCTTCCCCTTATTTAACCGGTGCATCCCTCAGACCCCCGAGTGTTATTCCTTATTTGCATCAGTCTTGATAAATGATGCTGACGCTCTCCATCGGATTCTAAGTGGAATAATGGCGGGAAGAGACACCATCCTCGGCTTATGTGTCTTCACATTCGGTAATTCTTGATTAATTTTAGTTAGTAACTGTTTATGGAATGCCAAATTTCTCAACACTTGTGTAATGAAAACCAGCATCTTTGACTTAAATATAGAGCTTATGTATTTTCTTCACAGGTTTGTTCAAAGGTTCAAGTGTGGACAGGGGGCAGTAAGAATCGAAGACTAGTTGGCTCTCAGCTGGGAAGCAGTCCTGCATAGAACTGAGTTAATATATTGGTCTGGCTCCTCCTGTCTTTTGTTAACTCTGCATACAAGATGGGCAAATAAAACACTGCTACTTTATGCATTGGCTATGAAAAATGTAAGCATCAGGGGCACCAGACACCAGTTCTGCTCGTCAGTGTGCCTTCCTGGCACACTTACAGACTGGTCAGTCTATGAGATCAGAAGGCTGCTGGCTGGGGAAAGGAAGGAGTGTGTGTCATGATACTGTCCCAGTCCTGATGGAGCCCTACCTGCTTTGAGCGAAGGCCTGCTCCCTTGTATCTTTGGGGAAGCAGCTGCGTATTCTGGAACCTGTGGCTTCAATGCTGTGTTTCACCTTGCTAAGACTAAGCCAATTTTCTGTCTGAAGAGGTTAAGCCATGCTGCTTTGGACAAATATTGTAGGTCACTGCTCTTTCCAGTAGCAGGCCTCCCACCTTCAAGCTGAAAGAGACTTTTTGGTCAGCCATCAACATATTTCTGCCTGTTTAAAAAAAATTACTTAGTAGCTGAGCAGTAGTGTTGCAGGCCTTTAATCCCAGCACTTAGGAGGCTTGCAGAGCTGAGACCCTAACCCAGGTCTGATTCCAAACCCTGTGTTAGTAGCCACCGTACTGGAACATCTATAAGAATTCCAGTTGCTTTATTTGTGAGAATTAGTGTTCCTAGTCACAGAAATATTCAGAAAAATCATAATCCTAAAAACCCAAGTATTAGAAAATAAAATGCAACATCTTACATGTCCAGTTTATTTAATAATTATAAGTTTGATTTGTTGGATGATGGTAGTGCATGCCTTTAATGCCAGCACTTGGGAGGCAGAGGCAGGTGGATCTCTGAGTTCAAGACCAGTCTGGTCTACAGAGCAAGTTCCAGGACAGCCAGAGCTACACAGAGAAACCCCGTCTCAAAAAAAATTGTAAGTTTAATTGTTTTTCATTGTCAAGACATTATTCTTTGAGATTTCATAAGCGTATCTAAGAACATTAAGAGTTAGAATTGGCCCAGCGGTGGTGGCTCACACCTTTAAGCCCAGCATTGGGAAGGCAGAGGCAGGAGAATCTCTGAGTATGAGACCAGCCTGGTCTACAGAGTGGGTTCCAGGACAGCCAGGACTACACAGGAAAACTCTGTCTTGAAAAACCAAAAAAAAAAAAAAAAAAAGTTAGAACTTAACATAGCCCAGCATAAAAGACAAAAGACTTAAATATGGTAAAAATTTAAATAGTTCATTTGGACTTTTAAGAAAAAGTGTGATTTCTTTTTTTTACATTTACATTTTACATTTATTTTCATACATTATTTATTTATTCATTACTTATCTATCGTTAACTATTTAAACTTGAGAAGAATGCTGGCATTTTCAGAACCTCCTTACCACAGCTGACTTGTGTCAGAGGCCTAGGAGGGTACCCTGGGTATTTGTGTTTAGTATTTGCTGTTTCCCAGGATGCTTAGAAATTGAGTAAATCTGTCAGCCCTCACTTTCCTGGGCCTGATCAACAATCACAGTTTTATGCTGCCCACCCTTTCTACCCACCTCCCTCCCCTACCGCCTTGTTGCCCTGGAGCAATCCATGTTTACCTTTGTTTACCTTTCCAGCCTTGTCTCTGGCCATGATGTTCACTTTCCGATTCATCTCCACACTTCTGGTCCACATCATCATTTCGCTGGTTATTTTGGGATTGCTGTGTAAGTATTTCCATTCTTTTTGAGTAAATAGAACATCTTTCCAGTAAGTACAGAGTTTAAAGGTTGGGGTTTTTGTTTGGTTTGTTTTGTTTTTTAACTAACTAGAGTCTTAGAAGGGGATGCAGTCCAGCCCCATCATTTTACATATAAGGAAAACCAGGTCCAGGGAGGCCAATGGGAGTTGCTTCTGCCTCCCAAAGAAAGTCACTGCCCACGCTATCCTTGATTCTACCTGTTGTGCAGCTCCTGAGACAAGTCTACCAACTGGGTGACCCTGGAGCCCATAACACTGGGCTGAGGACAGAGCTCAGTGCTAGAGTCCTGCCAAGCATGCACATGGCCCCACATTCAACCCCCTGCACTGCAAACAAACAACAACACAAAAATAAATTTTACTGGTACTTAAATACATCGTCAGCAAGAATTCCAGCTGGCCATGTTGGTGCACACCTTTAGTCCTACCACTTGGAAGGAAGAGGCAGGTAGATGAACATCTGTGAGTTCAAGGCCAGCCTGGTCTACATAGCAAGTTCCAAGACAACCAGGGCTACATAAAGAGACCTTGTCTCAAAGAAAAAAAAATTTTTTAAAAAGAAGAAAGAAGAAAAGAACTTCTATCTTTTTTTTGTTGTTCATTTTGAAGGATTTATTCTGTGTTACACTTACTCTGTGGGCCTATGAGAACCTATGATTGTCACCCAAAGGCTCTGGTCAGTCTGAAGAGCAAGGCTGGGAAGGAGCAGAGACCAGGGGACCCTGTGTTGACCTCTCTTTTCCTTACAATGGATTGTGAGTATCCCAGGAGTTTTGAGGAAAGAGGTAGAGGCCTTGTTTTCCAACTGATATAGGGAATTTTTATTTTGAATGATCAATCTGACTGTAATGTTTTATTCCTTTGAATATTTAATTCTGCTCTCAGGCAGCCACACAGAGGCCTGGTGTCAGTCACCTTTCCGACTCTGTGACAAAACACCTGAGTAAATCACTTAGAGAGAGACTGGCTTGGCTCACAGTTCCAGAGGCTTTACTCCACAGTCACCAGCTCCCTTGTTCTGAGCCTGTAGCGTTATTCTTCTGCCGGAAGCCTGTGATCGCCTAAAGCTGATTACTACTACCTCATGGCCACCAAGGTGCAGAGAGTTAGGGTCCCCATGTGCCTTCCAAGAACATATCTCCAATAACCCACTTCCTTCAAGTAGATCCTACCTCCTAAAGTTTCTTCTGCCTCCCAAGAATGCCAAGACTCGATCCAGCTGTGGATCTAGCCTTCAACACATGAGCTTCTAGGGAGCATTTAGTTCTAAATCACAGCAAGCTCTGTATTGGAGAATGGCCATTGTGACCGGTGAAGGCTGTAGCATCCATTTCCCCATCTGTGATGGGTAGACAACTATGACCTCCTTGGAGTTACACCAGTGATGGTTTACAGTCATGTTTTTATCTAGATGCAGAGTATTTGCAGTGCCACTGTATCTTCCCAGTGCACCTCTGATAACGTGATCTCTGTAGACTGTGTAAATGACCCACCTCTGTGGGTCAGAAGCCAACATCCAGCCAGGCATGGTGGCGCATGCTTTTAATACCAGCACTCAGGAGGCAGAGCCAAGCGGATCTCTATGAGTTCGAGGCCAACCTGGTCTACAGAGCGAGATCCAGGACAGGCAGGGATACACAAAGAAACACTGTCTCGAAAAAAAAAAAGATGCCAACATCCAGTCCCCCAAAATCCAGTCCCCCATGCCCAGGAGCTATGTGAATACTTTAGACTTTAGACTCGAATGCTCTTCCCCTGCTCACACTCATCCTGTGGACTAGGTCCCTGGGTCTCCAGAGACCAGTAGCTACCCCAAGATTGACAGGTTCTCTGCAGACCTGGCTTTGTCCAGATCACCCAGAGAGAAGTGATGGGCTCCAAAACATCTGGGAATTTAGAACCTACTGTTTGAACAGGATCACTGGGTCAGAAGTGGCTAGACTCTGTGTGTGTGTGTGTGTGTGTGTGTGTGTGTGTGTGTGTGTAAGGGAGGAGTGGGTAATCTCGGGACATATGCCTGCTATCACTTTGTTTTCTAGTTGTCTGCGGCATCTTGTGGTGGTTGTATTTTGACTACACCAACGACCTCAGCACGGAATTGGACACGGAAAGGGAGAACATGAAGTGCATGCTGGCCTTTGCCATTGTCACCACGGTCATGACAGTAAGACAAGCCCCTCCAAACGCTGGTTGAGTAGCCACCATCAGCTCTGAATGCAAGTTACTGAATTCCAGCCAAAAACAACTTGGATGTTCCAGAAGACTTAACACTCCAGAGGTCACAGGATGCGGCCTTAGGGAGAACAGGGTCAGGAGAGTGTTGAGGTGGTAGATAAAGAGATACTTAGACGTGGGAGACAGGCGGTAACAAAGACAAACCAAGATGCTTGACCAGGAAGAGAATAGTTGAGAAGGCTGGATGGTATGGGGATGAAGGATTCTGGTTTCCTTAATTTGGGAGACTTATAACTATTTCTATGTGGAGGAGAAACCTGATCAAGAAGACATAACAAGTAGCTTTGAGACATTGTCATTTTATGTCACATTCATATTCTCTCGCCTGTTGGCAGCCCATCTCTGGTGTGTGGCATGGAGGTGGGAAAACAGAAGGTTTTTTCCTTGACCTTTCAAGAGCCTTATTCTCACCTTTGAACTCTGACTGGCTCCCTTAGGCAGGGATTTGGCCTTGTTTGCCATTGTGACTGTGAGATCTCACACAGAGGCCAGTACATAGTAGGGGCTCAGTCAGTGCTTGGGAGTTGACCTATTCAGTTACAACAGAAGTAATGAGTATCTTCCAAGAGAGCCTCTTGAGGCCAGTTAGACACTTTTGTTTCCAGCCCCACCCAGTCCCTCTCTGCTCTGCAGTGGTTTGCTCTGGCCTCTCTCTCTCAACAGGCAGTTCTCCTCGTCTTGATTTTTACACTCAGAAAGAGAATGAAATTGGCAGTTGAGCTTCTCCAGGTGACAAATAAAGCCATCAGCAGCTGTCCTTTCCTGCTCTTCCAACCGCTGTGGACATTTGCCATCCTCATTTTCTTCTGGGTCCTCTGGGTGGCTGTGCTGCTGAGCCTGGGAACTGCCGGTAAGTGTCGCCATTTTAGAACTGACAGCTGATTCCTGGGAGCACCAAACCTCTTCTGCAACCAGAGGCGTCTGGTGATAACAGTGGTGGCACCAGGGCCTCTGTCACAGGGGGACTCTTTTGTACTGGCCTTGGGGAAGCTGGGTTTCATGAGTTAATCAATTCAGTCAGGCTTGAAAACTTAGGTGAAACTATAACATGAACCAAAGCTCACAGGAAGACTACTGTTAAATGTCTTCAGGTTTAGGGCTGGATATATAGCTCAGTGGGTAGAGACCTTCCCTCGCAAGCATAAAACCCTGGGTTTCATCCCGGCACCTCACAAACTGAGTGAAATGGCACATGCTTATAATATTAGCATTCCAGAAGTGGGGACAGGAAAATCAGAAGTCTACGGTCATCCTTGGCTACCTAGTAAGTTTGAGCCAGCCTGGGCTGCATGAAACCCTGTCTCAAAACAATCAACAACAAAAAGTCTCCAGGTTTAAATCTTCTCCAAGATTATTTGCCAGCTCCTGGCAAATCAATACTTCACAGATGACACAGAATCCAGGGAAGACTCTGCTAAGTGAGTTGATTCCAGCAAGGCCAGCTTAAGTTTAAAACAGGTACATGTGGACGTTCAGATTGCTTTGGTTTTGAAAGGGCCACTCTGCAGCCTTCATTCTCCTGGCGTACCCCAAGGCTGCTTCTCCACCAGGGGTCTTTCTCAGAGTCAGTTTCGCTACTTTACCACACCCACCTTCAGGGATTCTGATCTTACTTGATTTGGGGTAGGACAAAGTAGGTGAGTGGGTGGATGGATGGATGGATGGATGGATGGATGGATGGATGGATAGATGGTTGGATGGATTTGGTATGGATATAAAGATATATTTTTTGCTGGGTGGTCATGGCATTCTCCATTAATCCTAGCACTTGGGAGACAGAGGCATGCAGATCTCCATTTGAGGCCAGCTTGGTCTACAGAGTGAGTTTCAGGATAGTGAGGGCTATACAGAGAAAGCCTATCTTGAAAACAAATAAATATATAAATATACAAACAAAATATATATTTTATCATGCTAATAGGGCATTCATATTCTACATCAGTGCCATTCAAAGTGCTGTCTAAAACAAAAGCCTAGGCCTAGGCATATCACCAGTTGCTGCCTTCACTGAGAACTTCTGCTATGAGAAGAAAAGGGAGGACCCTGGAGAGATAGTGCTGTCTTGCAACCACAAGGACCTGAGTTTGATCACCAGAACCCAACAGGCAGAGAGAGTCAGATGAGAGGCTCACTGGTTGAGGGATAGCCTGGCCTACTGGTCAAGTTCTACTGGTCCATTCTAGACCAGTGAGAGGCACCGTCTCAATAATGAATTAGATGCTGCCTGGAGAGTAACACCTGAGGTTGTCCTCTGGCTTCTACACACACCTGCACACATGTGCTCCTGCATAAACATGTACATACACAGACAGACAGACAGACAGACAGACACACACACACACACACACACACACACACACACACATCAGCTGGAAGAAATAACATGCTCAGTGGTGACCTTCATTCAGCTGAAGCCCCTGCATCCTTGCAGACTGGTACCACCCAGTGTGAGGACCAGCAGCAGGTCGGTGGGCCACAGTCCTGAAAATGCTTTGACTTTGCTCTTTGATTTGGTGATGGCCCAGATTGACACTCTGTGGCAAGTACGAGCAGTGAGTCACTTTATGAGACTGTTCCCAGGCAGACAAGAGCAGGAACAGATGCCACATCCACGAGGCTGGTGCAATTCCCTAATACGTTATCAAGTGTATCTTCTCCATTCAGTGAGGCAAAAATACATGCTCTTGCATGATGTCTACAATACAGACGCAGGCCCACGTCACAGAACAACTTCAGAGTAGTAGCTTCTTCTAAACTCGCTTCCCTTCCCTCTCCTCTGGAATTAAGTGATCCTATAGAATTAAGATGCTCACAGGTCCTTGGAAGCCACAGCCCCAGGAGACCCATGTGTTCAGCTCTGGGGATGCTGGAGGAGCAGCCTCTTCTTCTGGAGGTCTCTGAAGGCCTCTAGGGAATGTCCAATAACCACCCAGAGAGGAACCTTGGTCAAGCAGATAGACTATGATAATCAGAATGAGCTTTGTCTAGAAAGGAAAGAAAACTGAAAGATGTAAGGTAACGTGCACAAGATCCCAGTGCCTTCTTCCTCCACAACCTCTGCTCTTTCTTGCCATGTCATAGTTGAGAGGACCGCTTGGGCTCCAACCGTGGTGTCTCACTTCAGCCTTTAGGAAAGTGGCAGGAAGGAAGATGAGCATCCTTCCTCGGAAGTCACAGGCAGCACAGAACTCTACCCACCCACAATGGCCAGCTCCAAGGGACACGCTAACACCTACCTGCTAAGGAGGTCGGGAAATGAAGTTTCCATTTGGCCAGCCATGCTTAGTTCAAAACTTAAGGTCTATGACCCAGACGGGAGGAGAGCCTCTGTTTACAGCGGCACTGGAGAGGAATGCACACTGAGAGCCTTCCTTTAGCTCACTAGCTCAAGGCAGGCTCAGTGCCGTCAGAAGGCAGAGCAGGGGCTGTGTGCACAAGGTGGAGAAGCCAGCTGCGTGCTAAAAGGCCCCCAGCTAACTCCACACCAGGTTCCTTCCGACACTCTCCTCCTCCAGCACTGCAGTCCCCTTATAACTTGTCTGCCATTCTCAAGTTTAAAGCAAGAAAATAAAGACCCGGTAAGTCACCTGTTGATAATCATGCAGGGAGGATGAGCCATGGCTCTCTGCTTCAAAGCTCTCTCGAATGGCGCCTCCACACTTTCCACTACTGACCTCACTTTCTGAGTGAAGCACCCATCCCACGGTGCAAGTGGATAGGCTGGAAATTGCCAGAATATCAGAAACAGATGGAGCAAATATAGACTCAGTGCAGGTCGAGAGAATCCCAGGAGAAGGGCCTGGTCTCAGGCAAGAAGGAAAAAACCCAGTCCTGAGAGTTGAAGGTGACATCGTGGAGTTACTGCTCCAAAGCTGACTTGAGATTGAACTGCTAACTTGGTACCTCGTGACATTCTCCTCCATGGGCCCAACAACAGTGCTTTGGCAGCCTCAGTCACAAGGACCCAGAGTGAAGGCGGGGAGGCAGGAGGCCATTCTTTGGTTGAAGGTAGCCTGTTTTTCTACAGCCACTTCATAGGACCATGTGTCAGAGTATGATAGTTCTCTGTGAGTGCAAGTGCTCAGTGGGCATGGATGAGAGGAGCCTGGGGGAAGGAAAAGAAAGCTGAGAGTCTAGACCTGAATGTAGCTCTCCGGGTAAGCTGGTCTTTGCCTTCCCAGCAGAGCAGGCACTACAAAGAGTTACCCTTGCCCTCCCAGCTGTAGTCCAGGATCATGGACTCCCTCAGGCCACCTGACCCTCCTTTCTACATACTCATGGGCTGTCCAAGAGCACAAAGTCCCTTTTGTTCCCCAAGACCTCTTCATTCAGTGTCAGTGGCTTGGCTCTGGGCCAAGCAGGCCAGCAACTGCATTGACGTTTGACTCTAGGAAGATGCCCCCGCTGTGCCTGTGAGAAGTGCGAGCAGCTTCCACATCTTGGGAAAGGATGCTTGCCAGAGGACACAGGTGGACAGTGCCTGGTGTCTCTCTGTGTCATTTAATGTCCTCTCGGGCAGTGATATGAGAGGACAGTATCTCTCTGTGTCCTACAGTGAAGGTGTATGTGTCTTGTGGGGGGTATCCTCAGCAGGTAAATATTTATGAGTTTTCTTTGGGGGCTGGTGGTTGAATAAGTTAATAATTTATGTGCAAAAAATACAGTGAATAGCCGGGCGTTGGTGGCGCACGCCTTTAATCCCAGCACTCGGGAGGCAGAGGCAGGCGGATCTCTGTGAGTTCGAGGCCAGCCTGGGCTACCAAGTGAGCTCCAGGAAAGGCACAAAGCAACACAGAGAAACCCTGTCTCGAAAAACCAAAAAAAAAAAAAAAAAAAATACAGTGAACTTTGGTGGGTCATGTTTCCTCGTGTGAGCTATTTCTCTAGTGACTTCATTCATCTGTTCACTAGTTCACAAGTTGTGGCATTTTGGGGATCATCTCAGCAGAGTATATGAACATCCGGGCAGCAGTAACATCTCTTAGTCCGTTAGGACCTGTCTACTAACTAATCCAGTGAAGTAAAGAGCCTGCTGTGATGGTGCATACCTGTCACTCCAGGAAGGACACTAAGGAGGCTACAGCGGGGCGGGGGGGGGGGATCAGAAATTCAAGGCCTGGGCTACAAGGAGAGACCGTGCCTTTAAAAACCAAAGTCAAAACCAAACAAAAAGCAAAAATCATAGTTACCTTAGGAATCCAGCACGTGCTGTTGGTGAGCAGAAAAGAGCCCAGATGATCTGGGTGGCAAGAGATCACTACAGTGGTCTAGAAGCCCAGAGTGGAGAACAATAGAAAAGGGTGGGGGTATTTCCAGGTCCACATGGTGGCTGAAAGGGCAGTCACAGCCATATACACAGTGCGCTTGGAACAGGCACTCAGCTACGCTTGCAGTGGAGGCAGCAGGCTCAGACAGGGTTTCCCATCAAAGGCCCTGGGGTCCAGGCTGCTTCAGATTTCCTGAGGAATCAGTTCTCTGTGCTGTCCATGGGAGGCTGAGCTGGAGGAGAGCTTTGCCTTGCACATGAAGGGCCATATGTTGTTGCTGTTGTTGTTGTTGTTGTTGTTGTTGTTGTTGTTGTTGTTGTTAGGAATTAGCATTGACTAAGGAATATCTCACACTGGTCTCAGCCACACTCATTATTTGTTCCCCCTCTGCTGTGCCTGGTGGATTTGAGAACACAGTGTCCAAGAAAATTATCAGGGATCTAGAAGATAATTAAAGTTATTTCACTGAGCCTGCTGATGGCCAGCCTTGTCTTGGGACAGAGTGAGGAAGAGGGGAGAGTCTTCAGTGGCTTTCAGAAGTTCAGATCATTTCACTGCTGCAGAGAAAAGCCGTCCTCATGGGTCACTCTGTGCCTTGCTCCAGTGTGATCTGACCTAGAACTCACTCCCCTTCCCGACTCTCACCCCAGCTCTCCACTGCCAACTGCTTTAGAAGCTAGGCATTCTTAAATTTGTTTCCAGTGTTCTTCTATTTCATGGATGATAGTCTACAAATTTCTCAGGCATGTAAACTTGAGTATTTCTTGTGTATTGTTTTCATATTCTTCCTTCTTTCAGCAAATACTGATTGTCTGCCTAGTATGTGCTCATCTCTGGAAATGTATTATGTGTGCCTACTATGTGCTTTGGGTACTTGAAATAGAGCAGTAAGTGAGTCAATAGTCCCATTCTCCAGCAAGAGGGGTAAATAGCGTATGTCTCAAAGTGCTCATTACTATGAAAAAGATGTGTTGCTGTCTTAGTGAAGATGTCTATTGCTGTGAAAAAACCCCATGACCAAAAGCAACTTAGGGAGCGAAGGGTTTATTTGGCTTATGCTTCCACATCACTGTCCAATACTGAAGGAAGTCAGGACAGGAACTCAAACAGGGCAGGAACCTGGAGCTGATACAGAGGCTGTAGAGGAGTGCTGCTTACTGGCTTACTCAGCCTGCTTTCCTAGAGCACCCTGGGTCACCAGGCCAGGGTGGTACCTCCCATGGTGAGGTGGACCCTCACACATCAATCATCAATCAAGAAAAGGCACCCACAGGCCAGTCTGGTGGGGGCATTTTCTCAGTTGAGATTCCCCTTTTAAAATGAGTCTAGCTTGTGTCAAGCTGACATAAGACTAACCGGCGTAGTCATCATCCACAAGTATAAGAACATTAAGGAGAGGGGAACTCTCTTACTACACATCTTACTAATGTGTAGTTGGCTTTTTTTTTCTTTTGGGGG
>CABHPR010125956.1:0-18459 GCA_902168415.1 Peromyscus melanophrys | reverse complement strand
TCCCAGGAAGAGAGAGAGAGAGAGAGAGAGAGAGAGAGAGAGAGAGAGAGAGAGAGAGAGAGAGAGAGAGAGAATTGCTATTCCTCCTACCTGTACAGAGAACAAGAAAGATTTTCTGCTCTCATGACAAAGCACATGCATGGTCCATGATCTTTGCAGAAACATGTTAAATAAGACTTGTGGATCTGACCAAAGTGATGGTTTCCTCGCGCCCCATGGTATGATGAGTGTATGGAGTCTTGTTCTGCTCTGAGATACAAGCTCAGAAAGGGTTATGGGATGCATCAGTACTTCAGATGTGCCTGCCATCTTAAACCAGTGAGTAGGGTGGGGCCCTTTCCCACTCTGCTTTTAAGCCTCCAGGTGCCAAAGGACTGACTGCCGCCTGTGAATCCTCCCTGGCTGACCAGATCCAACTACCAGAACAACCAGAAAGGTCCAAGCCTGAACCAATAAGACACCAGTGGAAACAGATACAGTTAAATCAGGAGGACTATGTTGTCAGCTTTAAAAGGTGCATACTTCTGAAGGCCATTGTCCCTACTCTCCAGCCTCACCCCACCCATGCCTTTGGACACTGGCAAGAGTGAGCTAAAAGGAAAGAGAAACGGAGGCGTCTGAGAGGGGCCAGCGCATGCCCCTGTCCCGTCTTGTCTTTGCTTTTTTGGTCTAGTTTCACGGCTGTAGTGACAGGCGTAAGCTGGTAGGTGCTTGGGGTGGTCAGAGAGTAGGAACAGTACAGTGCACAAAAGAAAAAAGAAAATACCCATGTGGTATCTAAGGACATGGTTTAGAAGTCACATAAGCATGTGACAAACCATTCCTAAAGCAACCAGGGTCTGAGTTTGCTTCAACTGCTAAAATGCTGGCTGCAGAAGCATGATGACCTAGGATGGATAGCCAACATGCATATAGAAAGCAAAGGACAGCATTCATCTCTCTCCAGTGGATGCCTGTGGATGCCATGTGACTGGTTCCTTCAAACTCACGTCACTGTGACATCCCCACAATAACTGACTATGATCTGTCATTCTCAGCTAAATTAAATCCCTTTTCCCCTAAATTGCTTTTTAACCAGAATATTTTCTCACAGCCGCAGAAATGAAAGGAGAAAACAGCCTTTTCTATGTTTGTGTTTTATGAAGTTCCCGATCAAAGGCACTGCAGAGTTTGCCCACCCCTGGAGCAGGAGGAGGGCTTTTTTATATTTGAGAGAAAGCCCAGGTTGGCCCTGTGTTTCTGCAGTTGAGAATGAGTGAGGAGCTGTGTGTGCCAGGTCCAGTTCAAGACACAGTAACTTTAGACCTCGCCCAGAATCTCGGCGTGACCTGGGTCCTCTGTCGAGCTCTGTCCTCACTGTCCTCACTGTCTGCAGCTAGATCTCATGCATGGCCACATGTGTGCTCATTGGCTGCATCCGGAGCATCCTTCCTCCTTCACCACACATAGCTGATTCCTACTCTTCAGTAGTCTTTTCACGAGCTTTCCATGAGTCCGGACAGGCAGAGAACTCTTCCCAGCATCCCCCTAGTCCTTCGTTTATACCCCACCAATGCATTTCCCAGGCTGTAATGAGGTTTTTCTAGTCTTTGTTTCCACTAGCCTAGATGTTCCTTAGGGCTATTGGCATGTCTCCTGACTCAGCTCCTGGACTAGCAAGCCCCCAGCTCCTAATGCATTGGACCAGCTAGCCCCCAGCTCCTAATACATTGGACCAGCTAGCCCCAAGCTCCTAATGCATTGTAAATAAATGGGAGCTGGATCCCTTCACTGCAAAGAAAAACAAACAAAAAATTGGTGCCAACTATAACCCAAATGCTACTCCATTGAGTTGACTACCTTTGGAAGGATCAGGCAGTGTGGCATTCTTCTTGTTTTCCACAAGGCTGAGCACACATTGGGTGCCCTTAAGTGGTTGCTAGACTGAACAACTTGTAGTCTTGGACTGTCCTGTGTTTAATTGTCTTACTGTCCAGATCTCAATGCCGTATAAACACCTACCCCTAAGTTGTTGTTCTGTGCACTGAGTTGCGAAGTTCATTCATTATTTTTCCGAAGAACACTGGGAGCTCGGCATGATGAAGCTTCCTTTATGGCAGCAATGTCCTGGGAAACGGAAGGTTCAGGGAGTTGTCTGAATGTTTGATTGCATTTTTACTGAGATAGAGACAAGAAAGGTGCCGATGTAGGTCAAGTGTCTCATCACTTCAGTAAAACTAACACAAAATTTAGAAATCATCGGTTGCATAAAAGCAGGATACCCAGTGGAGGATGGAATGATGCAGAAATTCTAGGACTATATGACTAATTATAGTATACAAAAGACACGTAAAGAAAGTATAGTTAACATTTTGTTCTCTCTCTGTGTCCATTTTTCCTCTTTTCTACCACATCTTACAGCTTCAGGGAGGTGTTCACTAGAGGTCAAATGGATGGAGTCACCTGATCTTGGACTTCCACCTTTCAAAACTGTGGACAAACTGAACCTCTTTTCCTTATGAAGTGCCGCACACCGGGTATCCCATCACAGCAGCATGGGGGCAACACAACGTTTTCAAGGGTTCAATGCTTATGTCAAAAAGGGAGATGGTGCATGCCATGTTAGAGTCTTAAAACATTTTCTAGCCCTAAAAGTCTCTGGGAGAAGCAGCACTTTAAGAAGAAACGGGAGCTCATGGCCCTCTTGTCTCCACCTCTTCAGCATACGTGCATGGGGCTCTTAGCACGGAGCAGAGAAACTCTGTTGTGCCGATGGCGGAAGTTAAGGTAGAGATTCCTATCTGGTCAAAGGGTTGGAAATAAGTGACCGATGAGTGCCTGGCCTTAAACAGGACGTCCATATCACCCCATCCCTGCTCAGGCCCAGAGAACATCACTAAAGAATGGGAGGAAAGAATTTGCGGTTCAGAGGATGAGGAGGAATGACAGGAATCAGTACCATTTAGGTATTCTAGATATGACATTAACATTGCCGCTGTGAACGTACAGCAGCCATGGATACCTGCGCAATATCCTCCTGGGCCCCCGTCTTTCAGTCATGGATGGAGAAGGTGCCTATTAGGTGCCATCTTTTGGGGGGTGCTAATGACTGTTAATGTGTATCATTTTCCCTATTGGCATAGCCACTGGGGACTAGGTTGGAAGAAGAGGTTAGAAGGGAAGAAAGGGTGATACCGGAGTGCAATGGCAGTGTGAATATAATCACAATATGCTGAATATTTGTATGGAAACTGTCCAACACACAGGAGAAAGAATAAAAGAACTGACTGAGAATAAAACTCTAAGGCTGTATCCTGGTCATCGCTTACTGTGGAGTGATTTATAACACACATGTGGCGTAGACACCACTAGATAGGAATCGTGACCTTTGCCAGCCCCTTGCTGGGCCTCTTGGTGAAGTTATCCACCAGTTTCACTTTCTTCCTTTGGGAAAGGAAGACAGTAACAAGACGCATCCTATAGGCTGGCCAAAAAGTGCAAGTGAGTGAGGATGCTTCGGGGCTTCACTTGCTGGGTATTTATTCTGCACTTTGTGAGGCAGAAGCAGTTTTCTAGGAAGGAAGGACCCAGAAGAGCGGGAGGGGTGCAATGCCACTGACTGCACAGGCTGTCTGCCATCCCACCGGATCCTGAGTGCTATTAAAAACTCAATGCGGAAATACTTACAACCTCTATTACTATTCCCCTGCCTACCCGCTGGGTCATTCTGGCTGTTGCTGGCGTGAGTGGGTGTATTCTATTTATTCACCTCATGACTCCTTCCAAGTTAGAGAAGTTGGAAACCCTGACAGCTGTTCCATCCGTCTCTTCTTTCATGTCACCTCCTCTGCACTCAGGAAGGTGTGTCTCCTGCGAAACTGTCACATCTGCATGTGAGCTTGCCGTCGCCTGAGCCTCTCGAGACTTTGAAGTCAAGGGATCATGACTCTGCAATCACAGGATCGAAAGAGGTTGTGTTTGGAACATGCTGTTGAGAACAGTGCACGATCAGGCTGCTGTGGCCGTCACAGCACACACTGACCAAGGACCACCCCAAGCCTCTGGACTTGAGTTTGCTCCTCTGGACGTGGCTGTCACTCTGTCCCCATTTCCACGGGACAGTATTCTCGTAGACATTTCTCAGAGGCTCTCGGGGGCTTAATGGTGTTGCTTGTTGCTGACTAATATCATTTATTAGTCTCAGCTTTGACTTTACAAGAACCTCAAGAGTCTCGTATCTAAGGTTGCAAGCAGACCTCCGGTGACCTCAGGGCGCAAGCCCAGCTACATGGGCGACAAGAGTCTGAACAGGGAGGGGACAGGAGGGACAGGATCATAGAGAAAATGAAAGAACAACGTAAAAGGAACTCCCCAAAGACGATCATGTTCAAGTGCAAGTTCAAAGGGTCTCAGGTGGAGAATTCGACGCTGGTTCTATCAAACCACCCTCACCTATTCTGTGGCCAAACCAACCAACCAACCAACCAAACAAATAAAACCACTCAGTAAAAGTCAGTGTCCTGCCTATTTGAAGGACAGTCTTCTAAATGCTCCATCTCCACTCTATCCCCGACATCTCCTGCGTACTTGAATCTAAGTTTTGTACCCATTGCCACCCCCCACCCCCACCCCCTACACCCCACCCCCTATACCCCACCCCCGCTATGACCGTTCTTCTTATAGGTCACCAGCTGCCGCATCACCAAAGTCCTCTAAGTCTCCACCTCACTGGTCCCCACAAGGATGTGACACTGTGGATGAGCCTCTTCATATCAAGACCCTCTTTCCACCTTCCTCAGCACAGTTTTCTCTCTTTTCTCCCTTCATGGGTTCCCTCTCTCACTCTCTTTCTTTGCCCTTGGTTTTAAGTTAGTGGGCTAAGAGGTCTGCCTTTGGTTTTCTGTCCTCGCTGGACACGGCTGCCTCCTGCCCTGGTGTCGGATGCCACTTCATACATTTCCCTTCATCCACAACAGGTCTTCACGGGATCGACCATGTACTAGCTTCATGCAATAACCCTCCCTTATCAATGACTATGCTTTCCAGGTTCTCGGTTTCCTGCACCTGACCCCATCTGAAAATACTGAGTGGATAATGTAAGAAAATATAAGTGCCTGAAATGGTACATGGTAAAGGCATGATGGAATCTTGCGTCGCCCTGCTCTTTACTCCCCCTAGGATGTGAATCACCCTTGGTCAAACTTATCCACACGGTGCCATCTCCCTGGCCAGCTAGGCAACGTTCATTTGAGTTCCCCGTGCCTCCAGTCTGGCCTGCTCAGAACAGTTGCCCAAGCCCATGCCAGGCCAGAAGCCATCCAGCCCACGCTACAGAACAACATTTGCTGATTGAGAGGCAACGGAGATCCTGCTGATAAGGTAACCTTTGTCTTTCACCCCATCCCCGCACCCTCCAGGCTGTGCACCTTAAAGGTCATGGTTATGGGCAGTCCTTATCTATCAAAGCATCAGGAAGAGAAAGAAAAAAAAATCCCACTCTGGGATATGGCTAGACGTGTGGGTTTCAAAACACTTGAGATTGTTAAATGAGTAATGTTAATGTGATCTTGGCATGGTAAACACACCCCCGCAAGGAGAATGATATTAGTTGCGTTATCTGGAAAGCAAGCGTGCAGGAAAGGTAACATTTGGCTGTGAGGACCGTGGGGGAGAGGTCCATGCTGTAACTCATTCTTTGGGAGCAGTTTCACCCCCTTCTCCCTCCCTGATGACAGCATGCCACGCCTACTCTGGGGAAGGGTGGGTGAGCTGGAGGAAGTGAAGGAAAGATGGGAGCCTGAACATAGAGGAAGAAAACAAAGGCCTTCGTTTTCTGTCCCTATCACTGACTCTGGTTGGGCAAGAGTTTCTCAAGAAATGTGAGTGTTCCTCTCAGGAAGCAGGCTTCATCATGGGAATGATAACGAGCAGCATGCTTACTGGGGATTGGTTTTTCCCTTCTGCAGTGAGGAGATAACTCCAGCCACGCTTGGCACCTTTCCCCACAACCAGAGAATCATCTGGGTGTATCTGGCACCCATCTAAGCAGATGCCCGCCTACGGTCCCTCTTGCATCTCATGATATGGAAGATGCCCTATGGCGAGTGGGAAGGGTCTGCAGCTTCTATGAGTACACATGGAGCCAGGTCAAGGCCCACCACCCTGGATGGCCTTTGGCCAAACCGAAGCAGCTTTCGGGATCCTGAACATTTATTCTGTTCAGCACAATACAATTCCTTTTCACCTGTAGCTTACTTGACTCCACCTCTACTTCCTCTGAGACCTAGTTCTTCATCTGAGATCTTCCAGCATCACAAAAACCTCTTATCCCTATTGAAAACGATTAGGCCAATCAGTTCACTCCGGAGTATTGGAGTCTCTTTTACTTTTATTGGCATCAGTGTTTACATTTGGGAGAGAAGTAAATAGTTTATCTACAGGAAGTTTTCTCTAGCAGCGAACTTTCTGTCTTGTCGAGGTGAGATTTTTTTTTTCTTCTAGTGCCTTGAACTCCTACTAGGTGACCAACAAAATAATGTTTATGCCCAAGTATGACCCTTATACCCAGGCCACAGTTCAATGGTAGGAAGCAACTGGCAGCTTTCCTGAAGCTTACCAAGTTGCTTTGGTTCAGTGCCCATTTCAAAGCCACTATTCAGAAGTATTACTCAAAATAAATTTAGCCTCCATGGTGCATCTTCAACGCTGACCCAAAGATCTCTAGCACCTCCCATCCCTACCCAGACCCAGGCTGAGAAGGGATGGGATTGTTAAGACTCCAGTCACGTGGTAACTTTACAACCCACGCACAGAGGCTCTTGTCCCTCCATGAACTCATCAACCATTTATTAAGCTCTACGGGTGCACCGAAGAACCATACAGGCAAAGGTCCTGCAGGGATGGAGCTAAAAACCAGAAATGGTTTAGGTTACTTCTGCTTATCCCCAGAAAGCAGAACCGAGGCCTATGGGCAGCAGACTTGGGGAAATATATTTCTGTTCCATATAACACACAACCAAATATGGAATGCTCAAGAGCATCCTCTCTCCCTGCAGAAACTGCATCCAGAGCTGCATGCAGTTGTTTGCATGCTGGCTGCAGAAGATGCATGCATGGGACCGGACCAGATCTGTTGCTCTCTGTTATGCTTTACAGCAACGAGGACAATTTTTCAAACCAGACAAAACCCTTACATGAATTTCAATATAGAAAGGAGTGGGATTTCTGCAGCTGAAGGGGACTATTCTTACATTATCCCTCCAGACCCTGGATACGCACAACACCTGCATAAGATGACCAAGAAGCATCCTCCTCATCCCAGCATCATCCAGATCTGCGACTAAGCAGCATGGTATAGGCTATTGTTAGATTCTCCTCCTCTCTCTCCTTCTATCTTTTCCCATGACACAGTCTAGAGCAACCAGAGAAAGGAAGCAGGAGCCCTGGGATGAAGAAAGTCACTTCGGGGCTGTTACCTGGTTCTGTCAGGATGAGCCAAAGACAGTATCACTTAGACGTACCTGGAAGTCAGAAGGGCTCCTTCAGCTCCAAGAGTCCCTTGCCCAAGATCCTGCACTGTAAGGACAAGCCAAGAGATCAAAAAGAACAAAAGGACCTCGGGGGAAGGAGACATAAGACCATGGAGAGAGGGAAGGATGTTCACGGGTCCCAGGCCGTCAAGTATAAAACTGCACCATTAACTAAAACGCCAAATGTATTAAAGTGTTTTGTTGTTGGTTTCGTAGGTAGGTGGGCGCTTGCTGGTTTGTTAGTTCTGGGGATCATGCATACTATAAACATGCTTTACCACTAGGCTGCACCCCAGCTCGCATTCAGGATCTTCCACTGTCAAGTTTGCTTTGTAACAGTGGACTCCATCCTTACACCATTTGGAGATGTAACAGCTGTGACTATACACAGCTCATTCTCCTGTCTGTGCAGGGAGCTGCAGAAGTATTTCCCTATGATGATCTGTGCCGCCCAAGTCCCACCCTCACAGGGCACAGTGATCTTGGAAAGAAGGACAAGCCTTCAACAGCCCAGAGTCCTGAGAGCTAGCAACTGCTCACTAGCTTGGGACTGGTGAGGGGAAGGAATACGAGACTGGGAAGCCCAAGTTCTCCCTAAGCAAGGAGAAGACATACAGTTCTCCAAACTGACCACCACGATCTTGCAGCCATACCAATCTTCAGACTGCCCACCACGGCCTTAGTGTCCCCTAAACTGGTAAGTTTCAAAGCTTCCAGAAAAGTGAAGGAATGTCTGGCTGACACCTTCTAGTTCCATGATCTCTAGAGTTGTAAGCTGAAATGGGAGTGTACATTGAGTCTGCGCAAAGCCATGGTTTCCTACAGCACCTGATAAATGTGGAAATGTGAGGCAGGTGAGGTTAGGTGCTGGTAGAATTCTGATGAGTAAGACTCTGAGTAACTGTGGTTTAAAATAAATCAAGATTACCTTACTCTGTGAGACTTTTCAGAGGCTTAAAAATACTATGATCATCTAAAAAAGGTATAAGGGATGTAATACTTCTTAATTTTATTTGAACTCTGAACATGTTTTCTCAGTGGGCAAATCATACCCCTTTTCCCTAAAGTACAGTTTGGAAAAGGCTGTCACAAGCCAAATACAGCTTAAGAGAGAGATTAGACAGTAAAATGTTTGCCTTACAACCCGGGGTCCTAAGTATGACCCCTGGGTGGGGGCAAGGGATATGGAAACCAAGTGTGATGAACATGCTTGAAACCCCAGCACTGGGGAGATGGAGACAGGGCGTCTTCAAAGTTCACTGACCAGCCAGCATCTTCCAGAAAAGTATGACGCATATTTCTATTTTTATTAAAATATTCTATTTTAAATCCTTACGTTAAAAATAAAACAGTAGTGAGCAGTGAGATGGTTCAGTGGGTAAAGGTGCTTGCTAATACGCCTGACGACCTGAGTTTGACCCCTGGAACCCATGTGGTCAAAGAATTGACTGCTTCAGGTTGACCTCTGACCTCCACACACAAGTTGTGGCCCACATCCCACCCCTAACAGGTACACAAAATAAAGAAAAAGTGAAAGAAATAAGCAAATAGGTGACATCACATATTTCTGAATCTAAAAGTAAGCACATGCTTACTTTTCCAAGCTTGACTTTTTTTTGTTTTGGTTTGGTTTTTTGTTTTTGTCTTTTTGAGACGGGGTTTCTCTGTATAATAGCCCTGGCTGCCCTGGAACTCTCTTTGTAGACCAGGATAGCCTCGAACTCACAGAGATCCACCTGCCTCTGCCTCCCGAGTGCTGGAATTAAAGGTGTGTACCACCATGCCTGGCTACTTGAAGATTTTTTTTTTTTGAGATTGGGTTTTAACAATTGTATTATAATCGATAACAATAAATGTTTCTGATTTCAGCCAATCATTACATTGATTAGATGAACTTGGTGGGTTCATCTTATCATTAAAGGTGAACATCTTTTTTTGTCAAAAATCATTGTTTCTCTTTGTGCTTCTGAATAGACACCAAAAACATTTCTGGACTCTGAATCTTTATTAGACAATTCATAACTGCCATCTCATGACATCTCACTTTTGTTTGCCAGTGAGACTGAACGTTTATCCAGACTAATTTGTTACCAATGATTTTGCTTCTCTTGATAGACTGTGTATTGAGGCCTCCGCTGAAGCCTTGAGATTTTTCTCGCTGATTTGAATGCTCTCTGCTAAGGTTATTGGGTGTCTTATCATGTCAATGACTCCTAAAACCTAATGTTTACCCACTTGCTTGTTTTATGCTGCTGTGCACAAGAGGCCTTCACTCCACCACTGAGCTAACAACCCAACCTCTTTTTCACTTTCTGTTTTGAGATAGGGTTTTGTTTAATTGTCCAGGAGGGCCTTGAACTTGGCTCTGTAGTCCAAAGAGGGCCTGAAATTTAGTGATTCTTCTACCCCAGTCTGCTGAGTACATGGGATTACAGGCTGGGGCCACCAGACCCAGCTTTTAAGACAAACTATCATATCTATTTATTTAAAAAAAACCCAAAGATTTCCTTTTTACAATTTTCTTGTTCTTTCGGATGTCAGACTCACCAGATTTTCTCAAGATGTGTTTTAGTTTCATTTTTAAAACTCTTTTTAAAAAAAAAAAAAAACCTATGGTGTTCTGCTTTCTTTTTTAACTAAATTAAATGATTTGTCAATGGCTTGGGGGTGGTCACAGGTTTGGACAGTACTTAAGGGTCTCTGCTGTAGAAAGGGCTATGCTCAGGGGTCAGTCTCTGACCTCTGACCTCATTCCCCTGTGATTTGCCAAGGGTGGCTGACTTTTCACTTTTGACCCCTGCTCCTTTTGGTGTTGAGCTCCCAAATCTCATTTCCTATCTGGACAGTGATCTGCCACTCAAGAATTCTTGCTTTTACCAGTTCACACAGCACATTGGCAAATTTGAACTCCTACAGGGTGTTTTAGCTGGTCCCGGGTCGGGGAGCACATCAACATACCTTCTCAAAGACGTTCTTGCCCTCCTCCACCCCCCATCCTCAGGATCTCTGACATGATACGGGAAGGGAGAGTTAAGGCTGCTGTCAGCTGACTGTGAGATGAGGAGATAGCTCGAGATCATCCCATGAGCCAGTTGTCATCCCAAGGGTCCCTATAAGTGAAAGAGGAACACAAGAGAATTGGTGTCACTGTGTCTTGATATGACTAGTCATTGGGGCGTTGGAGATGGGAGATCACAGACTGAGGAATATGGAGGGCTTAGAGTTAGAAGCTGGAAGTCATCCTTAGCTATTAGACTTTTCCCAGGTACTCTGCTGCCTGGAGTGAAAGACTGTCAATCAAGCATTCAGCAGAATCACCTTCATGCCAGCACCAGCCATTTTAACACTCATGGATGCCTTGAGGAAGCTACCCGACACCCACAGCTGCTTGCTGCTGAAGCACAAATTCGGCTCTTCAAGGTACTGCCTTGACTGTTTCAAAGCTGAACGCTTTGTCCTCACAAGCCTCCATAAACCCTAAAAAAAACCCAAAAACCTTGGACCATGAGACCATCCAACCAGAGGGGGACATAGCTTGGTGGCCCAGCAGAAGGACTACAACTGATGTAAATATGGTTCTTCATTGGCACGATGGTCTGTCATATTTGCTGCAAATACCATTGTGGCTATGAAAGAGGGCCATTCAGCTCATTCTATGAGCCAGCTGGGAGATGCCCCTCTGAGATGGCACTGGTGTGGCAATGGTAGACTCAATAAAAGACTTCTCTCTTGCCTACTTGTGATTTTCATCAGTCATGCAGGAGTCTAAGACGATAACATGAAGAAGGAAGACGAGGAAGGTATCAGTGCAGCATCAGAGGTAGCGGGGGCTGCATCCCTGTACTGTGACAGGGGCAATAACGACAGGAAGCCACCCAGTAGCTCTAGACTCTGGATCAGTGGTTCTCAACCTTCCTAATGCTGCAACCCTTTAATACAGTTCCTCATGCTGTGGTGACCCCCAACCATAAAATTATTTCTGTTGCTATGTCATAACTGATTTTTCTACTGTTATGAACTATAATGTAAATATCTGACATGCAGGATATAGGGTACTGACCCCTGTGAAAGGGTCCTTTGACGGCCCCCCTAATTGAGGCAGGAAGACCCCACTTAAATGTGGGCAGTGCCATTCCCTGGCTTGAATCCCAAACTGCATAGAAAGGAGAAAACGGGCTGAGCGCCAGCATTCATTTCTCTCTGCTTCCTGGCTGAAGATGCGATGTGACCCTGCCGTTTAAAGCTCCTGGCGCCATGATGCTTAAAGCTCCTCCCCTGCCATGATTGACAGCACCGTCAAACTGGGAGCCAAGATAAGCGCTTCCTTCCTTTAGCTGTTGGTTTTTTTTTTTCCAGTTGTTTTGTCATAGCGATAAGAAAAATGACCAATACACATACCCACTGCTGCTCACCACTGTTCGCTTTCCACTCTCTGCCCTCCGAACCTAAGTAAGAGTCGCAGGAGCTGCCAGCTCCCCGAGGCTCTTGGTGATTAACACCCAGGGTGGTGAGCACCTCATCTGGGCACGTGAGTCATACATCTCTGCTAACGGATTCGGAGTGTGCATGCTCTCAGGACTGCCAGCCCTGGGAGAGCTTCTCCTTGCTTGCCCGTACTGCCCAGGATTCAAGGCCCCAGGGGGCTTGTTAGTGACTGTTCCAGACATCTTCATTGCTGCTATTTTGGCTGCATGGCACCAAGTTATTTCCACAGTTGCTGGAAAGGTAACGTACATCTAGAGCCGAGCCAAAGTAGGGCACACATTTACAGGAATCTCCCCGACAAGTCAAGGGCCAGTGGTAAGGACTCGGGCAAGGGTGAAGTAGAAGGAAGCTGGGGAGACATTCTGCTTACTTTTTTGTTTTTTCAAAGAAATCACAAGGCTGGACCTTCTGCCTAGTTTGAAAGAAAGGAGATCCAAATGAGGGTCATGACCCCTGGGTTGGGTGAGACCATTTAACTCCTGTCTGCATTGGGTCAGATAACCATCATGGGCTGTTAGGTAAATCCCCCCCACACCACCCCCATCTCTAAAAGACTAGGTAGTTCAAGAGTATGAACTGCAAAGAAGACTCTTCTTAGCTAGGCTTTCTGAGGGTTGGGCTGGCAAGCTAATTACCGATAAGATGTTGTGCTGGCTAAACCAGCAAAAACTGGTTTAGTCTTCAAGAACCGTACTCACGTAAGTTGTTCAAGTAAGAAACCGGAAGGGTCAGGAAGAACTTGTCAGCACTGGGCAGAGGGAACCTGCCTCAAAAATGCACCTAGGCCTTTGTCTATCGGCTTGAGAGGGACCTGCTCTCTGTGTGCCATGGCAGGTCTTGAGGGGACTCTGAAAAGATTACTAAGTTTTCCAATGTCCTCAAAGCCCGTCACACTGCCTGGACTATATAAGAGGTGATCAGTAAATTCCTGCTGTGAGAATGGGTAGTCATGCATTTAGTGGTCTGCTGCCATCGCTGAGGTCCACTGTGTACCTAGGAATGTAAATGCAATATTCGTTAGATTGTCTAGCTTCCGCTGAGATGAATTCATTAGCCCTAGTTCCAGTTAATGGAAAAGATCAAAAAGAGTTTTCTTCAGCAAGTAGTTTTTTTTTCTTTTCTTTTCAAGGTTTTTTGTTTGGTTTGGTTGTTTTTTATGTGCATGGGTGTTTTGCCTGCATGAATGTCTGTTCACCGCATGCATGCCTGGAGTCCATGGAGGCCAGAAACAGGGCGTTGGATTCACTGGGACTAGAGTTTCAGAGAACTCTTCTTCCTTTTTTTTTTCTAAGAAAGGGAAAATGTTTTCCTCTCTGAGTTATAAGATTTGAGATGATATTTGAGAAAGAAAAGCAAAATGATTAAAGGTAAAATCAGTTAAAGTTTATATCACTGTGCCATAATTTAATGAGTGGTTTTATTAACAATGTACATATGACATTGAGAGAGTAGGGCCTAGACTGATCACATTCAGGACATAGTGCATTCCGCATGGTTAAATGTTCTTCAGTGATTGAAATGCAATGCTTAGAAGGGCTGGGGAGGTGTCGCAGCAGCAAGGGACATGTACTGCTCTCTCAGAGGACCCAAGTTCAATTCGCTCTAGGTGGCTCCCAGCCAGTTATACAACTCCAGCTCCAGGGGGATCCAACATCTCTGGCCTCTGTGGACACCTGCGACCATGTGCACATATCTACACACGGACACATGTAGAGACACATAATTAAAAATAATACAAATAAAATTTAAAAACCAAAATAATAAAAATGTCCTGCAAACACAGTAACAAAGCATCACAATTTAAGTCACAAAAACAGGATATTTGGATTTGGTAACTTGTGACAAAAGAAAGTGACGGATGGACTGACTCCATTCAAAAAGCAGCATACAGACACAGAGAGGGGATCATAAGTTCAAACAGAGTTCCTCAACTGTATTTATCACTTGAGGACCTATTCTGAATCCCCCACTAAAGTAAAGTTCCTCCTGGTGACAATAATGTTGCAATTTTGATTTGTAGTATTGTCTTTCTATCATGGTCCATGCAAGTAAGATTGGATTAATTAGGGTGCTCGAACAGAGCCTGACCATAACTGGACAAGGTGACAAAGAGATCAGGTATGCTGTACGGCATTGACTAGGCCAACTTCCAAGAGCATTTAGCATGCACTCTCAAAGAAAATGTACCTACAGAGTGCCACAGCTGATGGACAAGCCTCCAAATGGGCAAATGAGCAATATATGGATTGACCAGAGGGAGCTTCTCATATTAATGTCTCAAGGCAACATGACATTGTCTGGCCCCTGTAAATTCGGGTGAAGCATGGTTGAGATAGCCCCGCACACTCATTACCATTGGGAAGAGTTACAACTCTTGACTTCAGTCACCATCAAAAGATAAGAAAAAAAGATTCCGGGGGCACATTAGTGGTTTAACTGTTTCTCAAACCTGGTTACACAGAAGAAACACCTAGAACCATGCTAGTAAATACAGATGCTGATCCACATGCATGACCTACTCAACTGAAAGAGACTTTAAAAGGTAAAACCCTGGCATTTGTGTTAAAACAAGGGTACCCATGTGATCTATGGAAAGCCAGTCCAGCGTGCCCTGCAGCACTACTGCCCTGGTAAGATTTCTTAGAAGCTCTTCCAGGGAATGGGTGCTCCTCGCCTGGTAGTCTGATATCTTTGTGGGTTTCAGATTGGGAAAAAATCCTTCCTTGTCTACCCTCTGGCTAGATCTAACTTCAAATTTTTTATAGGGGCAGCATGGAGAATAAGAAGATCCCAGAGCCCTGATAAAGAGGGTACGTCTCTATTGTCAATCAGACTACTATTCAATCAGGCTTTGGCCACCTGCCACCTCTCTGAGGGGCCTTGTAGACAACGGGGGGGGGGGCTCTCTGCCTCAGTTTCCACATTGTAAGATACAAGAAATGATTTGAAGCCCACAAAGATACCAGACTACCAATGCACCCAGGGAACATTGTTTTCTTATCTTCTGATGGTGACTGAAGTCAAGAGTTGTAACTCTTCCCAATGGTAGTGAGTATGCTGGGCTATCTCAACCATGCTTCACCCGGATTTACAGGGGCCAGACAACGTCATGTTGCCTTGAGACATTAATATGAGAAGTTCCCTCTGGTCAATCTATCTGTCACTCATTTGACCATTTGTAACTCTTCTAGCCTGGAAGAGCCTCTAAGCAATCCCACCAGGGCACACGTAGAGGGTTTGCATGGTACACATGTGCTCCGCTGATGCCAGATGTAAGTAGGAAGAATTTGCTCAGCCAACTCACCCATGCTATGATTTCAGGCCTATAGCTTCACCAGAACCCAGCTGGTCAGAAAAGTAAACCAGCTTCCATCAACTACACACTGTATTTGTTGCTTGTACGATGTTGTGGCAGAAATACCCGGGAACAACTTAAGGCTTTTTGGCTCACAGGTGGAAGACAGTCCATTGTGGTGGGACAGGCATGGAGGCAGGAACTGATTGGTCCATGGTGGGCAAGAGCATGTAGTGGAGACTCCTCATACGATGGCCAAGAAGGAAGCAGAAAATACAAGTGAGAGTCAGGAGTGGGCATAGCCTATAAATGCCCCATGCTAGTCACCTACATCCACCCTTTAGGCCCCAACTCCCAAAGAATCCACAGCTTCCCAAATAGTGTCATCAGCCAGGGAGGGCCAGCTGTTCACACACTGGAACCAGGACAGACACAAGGTCTCTCCCTGCTCTAACCTGTTCTTTCCATTGTTGCCCAAACCTTCGCTTGCACACAGGAGGCTCCTGAGGCTCAAGGCGGTTAAACGGCTCCCCCAGTCACCCAGCTGAAAAGGGACGGATGGCAACAGAGCACTGGTACATAACTGGCAGTGAGGATTCCCCGGGCACTTTTTAAATAGTTAGTGTAAGGAGTGGAGAAAGGTTTGCCCTTTAAGAAAACTCTAAAGACAGACATTTTGAAACTGAGAGCGAGGGAGGGGAGAAATAACATCACCCACACTCTCCATTACCTGAGCCTTGGGCCATTCACCCAAGGAAAAGCCCTACAAACACATTCACTGCTTATCAGCCTCCCCCTTGGGTGTGTGTACACTTCCCTGGCCACCTCATTTAAAGCCCCAGTGACAAGATTATTCCTTTCCCCCTTTTATCGTCTTATACCTTTATAACCTCTTCCCCTGCTACCATTGCGGTTATTGGTTAAGCTTATTGTAACTCTTCCTTCCTCACTGGGGTGTAAACTCCTCCGGGGGAGTGATGTCTAACTCTGTTTAATCTTATACCGGTCTGTCTAAACAGACTGGCACTTACTGGCAATGATAAAGGAGTAAAGGAATAATTTCTCTTATTGAAGTATAGATAGGTGTCCATCATAGATATCGAAAGGGACTATTTTTTATATAGATTCTCAATTTTTGTTTATGTGTATATGTTTCTATTTCTGTGTATATATCTGTCCATTACATATGGATACCTGTGGAGCCCGGAAGATGGCACCAGGACCGTGAGAGCTGAGTTAGAGGCTGTTGTGAGCTGCCCAACCCAACCCAGGTGCTGAGAATCAATAGCTCCTTAATAGATTTTAAGGTGTCACCTCAGTTGTCCAGGTATTACTGATGTGGAGCTGAAGTGGAGGCAATAAGACAGAGTTCTCGTCTTGAAGACAAGGGTGCCGGGATTCTTCTGCCAGCCTCTCAACTGTACTCTGCTCTTTCTTACTTTGTGCTCTGGGACTTGATCCTTTTGAACCACATCCTGAAGCATGAAGCTCTGTTGAGTTTTGAGTTGGGTCAGGCAAAGAAGATGGCTGGGATGTTCCTCTCCCAGCTCTCTGTGCTTGATCAGTTGACAGTGTCCTTTTTTTTTTTTTTTTTTTTTTTTTTTTTTTTTTTTGGTTTTTCGAGACAGGGTTTCTCTGTGTAGTTTTGGTGCCTGTTCTGGATCTCGCTCTGCAGACCAGGCTGGCCTCCAACTCACAGAGATCTGCCTGACTCTGCCTCCCGAGGGCTGGGATTAAAGGTGTGCGCCACCACCATCTTCTAATGAAGATGCCTCTCCGCCTCCTTCTCAGGACTCCTGCTCTTGCTGTTTTGTTTGTTTTTGTTTTTGTTTTGTTTTGTTTTGATTTAATCTGCTTTATGCTTGTCGCTCTGGAGCAGAGCGCTAACAGCTCTCCGGTTACCTTGTAGGACCCAGAGTACCTTCCTTCCTTCCTTCCTTCCTCTGCCCACACCTTTAATAAATATTCTAAAGTTATTCAGTTGAGCATGCCCTGGGCTCCTTTCCAGATCTCTAATACAATGGAGAAATATGCTGAAAACCAGAAAACCTGAACTCCAATGCCAATCTCATCCATGACTTAGGCAAAGCTAGGCACCCACTGGGCTCCATGTCTTCATCAGAAATTTAAGAAAATTGAGCAAGATGACCTCTGTCACCTTGTAATCTCCAAAGGCATTTTGTTTAGAAAAGAAGTAAGCCTTTTGCCTACTTCCCTCATTGGCTAGAAAGTACCAACTTGATCCACATTCTCAAAAATCCTTGTCTTCCAGGAAATCCTCGCCTCCCCCAGAGGCTGCTTGCAGGGCTGACACTGAAGCTGAGGTTGATGAAGCTGGCAAAACCCAGTTCTGTCTCTGCCCTCATGTCAGCTTGCAGCGAACAATTTCCTGGAAATTCAAGGTTACATTTAAAAACTATTATTATGAAATCAATTCATTGTTTTATAATGGAAATATGAGTACATACAGCTATCCAAAGAGATACTCATTCACTTCTAGCATTTGCAACTGACACGTTTCTGGACTTTTCCTTCATGTGTTGACCTGTCCATTCCAGAGACACTTATTGAGTACCAGCGTATACCAGACTTTTCTAGGTGTGCAGACATAGGGATAAATTTGTGGAGTAACGAGGTGTTTAACCAGAACCCTGGCTACGACCTTAGTTGTCCACTTTGACCAACTATATTAAAATTCTCCTGAGAACTGTGTATTTTCTGCTCTTCTGTGGGCACTTCAGACACAGGATTCCTTAGATCCTGGAGGAGTGAATTTCTTCCAATTTGTTAAGAATGAACTAGATGCTATCACTGATGTAGCTTTTCTCTCTCTAGGTATGACCTCTAGCTGCTAGTGAGGACATGTGCAAATTGCCAACCCACAATCACAATGGCAAAATCTGGTGGATGATGAAGGAATCTTCCTGGGAAATGAGAAGTGTTTGGCTAAATAGCATCTGAGTTTGTAAAGTAGGTGTGTGTGAACCTACAATCCCAGCGCTGGGTAGGGAGAGATAGGTGTGGATCCCTGGGGCTCACTGGCCAGCCAGCCTAGCCTAAGACGTGAGCCTCAGGTCTTAGTGAGAGACACTGTCTCAAAAATGAAGTTGGATGGTTTTACATGCAAATATATATGTGTGTGTGTGTGTGTGTGTGTGTGTGTGTGTGTGT
>CABHPR010125955.1:0-32288 GCA_902168415.1 Peromyscus melanophrys | reverse complement strand
ACATAGATGACTAATTATTAATCTATTTCTTAATTATCCATTACAATTTTAAATGAGTTACATAAACATAATACCTCAAACAAAAGTAGAACTATACACACAGTAAAACAAAATCAACTTTAAGTTTGTATCAATAAACTAAAATTTATATCAATGTAAAACATTTTAAGCATAAACTAAAATCTATACCAATGTAAAACATTTTAAACCAGTTGTTGCTCTTTAAAAATAGATTTATTAATCTACCCTTTTATCCTATCATTTCTATATCTTATGTATCTATATCCCCTTTCCTTTTTTAGAAAGAGATCGCATTTATAATTAACCTGTTTTAAATAAAAATATTGGTTTTTCTCTGTCCCACACCAGAGGGCTCTTCTGATTTGGGACACAAGAATCTTTTAACCTTTTTATTTTAGGAATATGTCTGGGTTTAGAGAGGGAGTGAGCCCATTCCATCTCCAAAGCCAGCTTGGTATATTTGGGAATTTGGGCGTAGATTCTCTTACTACTTCTTGGTGGAAGGGGGCGCTGTACCTTATGGGGACACAAAGAACATATTAGGATTATGGAGTAGTCCGTGAGAGTGTATCGTCTGAGCCAGTTGCCTTGAAACGGTTCTGGATGTTGGATCATCTGGGCCTTGGTGTCATTGGAGACCTTTCAGGTGGTCTTGGCTGGTCAAACCTGATGTATCTTAATCTGGAACAAATCCATAGCCTCTGGCTTTCTGTGGAGACAAAAGCAGAACTTCTTTTCCAAAGCAACATATCCTTATATCTAAATTTTGAAGTCAAGGTACCTTTAAAATTTATATTTTGGCATAACTCAACAGCTTTTAAAATCAAATGTTTTTTTTCAGTTACGAATATCAAAGAGAACATAATGTAGATTTTTTGTGTGATAGCCATCTTTATGTGGCTTATTTTAAAGACTTTATTTTTAAAACTATCTATTTGTTTATATAAATGTATTTTTTTTGTCTTTTAAGCCTACGTACATTTTTATATACATTGTAAACTATTCCATCTGAATCAGTCTTACTGTGAACCTATCGGTTTAAACTGCAGCCTTCTAAGCCTGAGACGGCGCTGTGGCAGCTGGCTCCGCCCATTTTAGCTTCCCAACATGGCGGTGGTACGTTTTTTGTCAGTTCTGGGAGCGATCAACTCTCAGAAATAGTGGGTCTATGGTTTTATCAAAGCAGCGTGTAGCCCAGAAATGTCTTTTTTTTTTTTTAATACTATTAAAGACTAAATGTACCACACAGTGTAATGTGCTGCTGGCAGATCCCTCATTCCCGCCATACTGCAGGTCAAACACGCACGCCAGGAACCCACCATACAGTAGCTCAAGCCCGCAGGCTGCGGCTAACTTGAAAGAGACAACTAGGAACTGTTTTAACTCCGTTTTACAATCTTCTTTTTACGCTTTCTCAGGTTTTAAATGGAAATTCCTGCCCCACGTTGGGCGCCATTTGTTGCTTGAAAATTTCTCTCGCGCTCCCAAGTCCCGCCAGCTCCCAAGTCCCGCCAGTCCCAGAAACCACTTACAAAATAAACACACAGACGCTTACATTATTTAAACTGCTTGGCCATTAGCTCAGGCCTATCATTGTCTAGCTCTTACTCTTATATATAAACCTCTGAAACCAGCCATGACTATCCCTTAGAGACAATATTCTCTTTATCAGCACTGGCCCTTCAGTGAATCCACCTGTCCACACCACACGTTTCTCCCAGTCTTGTCCCACAGAGGGACCTGCTCCTCCTTTCTCAGTTCTCCTGTCTTTGTGGTAATATTGTCTGAAGGCACTCAGCAGAAATCATTCCCGAGGGCTTATATAGAATAAATAACTGCATATTATCCAAAGTATCATCTCTGTGTTAGCTGGATGCACATATTAAGTTGTTTTATTCAATGTACAGTTGATACAGTTGCTCAGATGAGGAGAATGGTATCATGAAAGGAGGTTTGGAGTTTTTTAAACAGGCCCTATCAGTACAGAGAACTAGCATATTCAGCCTCATCATGTTCCAGAACAGCTGTGACCCTGGTATGATTTCAGGCTTGTAGAGAAATTATTAAACTTCTCTTGGCTGTAATAAAAGTAATAGTATTCAAGAACTCTTAATTGACTTTAACTTATAAAGTCAAAGGTCCTCTGCCCTTTGACAATGATAAAAATTAACTTCAGTTCAATGATAAATTCTCACTTTGGTTAATTCAGAAGCATTGTTTTTATTCTTTGCTGAAAGTTTATGAGAAAAACCTTCATTGCATCTACAGGACTCTTACGTATCCTTGCCAGCTACACCAAGATATTTATGGCTTTGACACACCACACTGTCTTATTCTTGCATGTCTTGACACCTCCCTCCTTGTCTGACTGAGACATCCTGTCATGCCTGCCAACTCAGACACCTCTTTATCCATGCTTCAGCCCAGTGCTGTCTACTTTAACTTCCCCAGATGACATGAGCATTCTTTCTAGGCTGTGAAGCATGTGTGTGCTTATCCTATCTCACTCACCACCATTGTGTGCTGCTCTTTGTTTCCAGCATTGCCTTTATTCAACTGCCTTTAAAAACCTCAGACATTAATATGTACCTGTTACTATTACGACTCTAATAGCAGACATTCCACAGTGAGCTGCACAGGTTGGCTCCAGACTCATGGAGCTTCTAGCTGAATGTGGAACTCAGCCATTCAGTCTTTGTATGTAACAGTGCGTATAGGCTTCTGAAATCAACAAATACAGATTGGCTCCCCCGCTAGATTCCTTAATGATAGGGACAGGACTTCAGTTTATTTCTTGCATTCCCCAAATTTAGCATAATTACGTGTTGAGTGAATGAAGGAATGATTAATGTAAGTAATTTCATTGTTGACTTTCAATTTTATATGAGCAAGTAACTTTTCAGAAAAACCTCATTTAAATGTTTATGTTAATTTCTTTTCATAAATGCTGTTTTGAAGCTGATAATTTTAGGGGTAATGAAAATTCAAAAGTCAGGTCATCTCCCAGGGAGGGAGAGTAGAAATCATATGGCACATTTCCTAGCATAAAATATTTAGACAATTCTAATCATAGTTTTGGTAATTATAAAATTATGAATATCAGCTGTCAAATACATTTATACTTCAAAGGCAGAATTTAACCTTTAACTCTGTCCAAATCTGTCATGTAAACAACCTAAATTAACTATCCTTTGAGATCAAGAACTAATATCTTTCAAGGATTTACTTAGAGTATGCTAATTCATTGAGGCTTCCTGGAAACCAAATTCAAATTCAAGACAATTAAATGTTAATAAATTTCTGGTGATCAGAAAGGGGAATATCCCAAAGATTAATATTCTCAGTCACGGCCTCCAGTGTGACAAAGTGTTCCCTGTGAGGCTGGCACCTTAAACGCAGTGCTGGGACGGCCCTACGTATCTAGTGACCAAGCAGAGTCGCTGACTTTTTCCTCCCAGTACTGAAGCAGGTGCCAGTGTCAGGTGACCCTTGACCAGGGCAGAGGAGGAATGATATGTTCCTCCACAAAACAAGGCTTTGCTGGTAACACTCGCGTGGAAGACGTGATCCACATTGAGATGGTAGATGGGAAAAGTCAAGACTTTGCCCCAGGGAGCTGAGGCAATAAGAAACACAGGTATACCAAGCTCAGTGTTCCTGCGGGATGCCTAACAGTGGGAGGAGGGTGTCTCTGGCTCTTTTGGCTGCTTTCAGGACCCCTTTCCTCCTACAGGGTTGCCACATTCAGCCTTAATATGAGGGCATGTACATAGTTTTATTATAACTTGGCATGCTATGCTTGGTTGGTATCCCTGGGAGACATGCCCTTTTCTGAAGGGAAAACAGGAGGGGTGGATCTGGGAAAGAGGGGATGTTGGTGTGTGTGGGGGGAAGACTGGGAGGAGAGGAAAGAAGGGGAAACTGCAGTCAGGATACAATATATGAGAGAAAAATGAATCTTAAAAAAGATTAGATTATCAGTACTCGTAAAAAAGGGGGCATCACAATTTGTAAATACTGAAGATAGCATTCTATTTCATAATGCAAAATTTGACATTTTTTAGAGTTTCATTTTGATTGACATATAATAACTGTACATTTTATGGGGTACAAAAATCTAGTCAAGCGTTGAGAATTTGAATATAAATGTGCAGAATGACGAGAGAGTTCAGGTGGGTAGGAGTGAAGTGTTTCCCACCAAACCTGATGACTTGAGTTCAATCTCCGGAACCCATTTGATGGCAGGAGAGAACTGACTCCAGTGAGTTGTCACAATGGCATTTGCATCCCAGACACAAATAAACAAACAAATAAATAAATAAACAAATAAAAAAGTAAAGCAGAAACGGAAATGTTCTCTCGGAGGCCTGAGTTTGCACAGAGCATTGGGCTGCAGCCCGTTGCTGCTCAGCTCACATTGCCTCCCCTCTGAGTAGTTTCTCACTTGAGGAAATAAAGCTAATGTAGGAAATATTTAACTCGAGCTCTCTGCCAGCACTGTATTGACCTTGTATGTTCAGCTCTGTAATTTTAAGACTTCATAAATATAAAAAAATACTTACTTTTTATCTTCAGTTTGGCTTTAATTTCTCTTCTCTGTGAGAACTGTAAACCTGCCAACTTTCAAGTTAGTTGATCTATTTATTCTGAGCTATAGGAATACAGAATAAGTCAGCTGTTATTTTTTTTTTAAGTTAGAGCAATCTTAATGGATATCCTAGGGGAAAAGTTTATTGCCTACATTAGAAGTGAAATTTGGTTTATTTCAATGGTTTTGAAGCAATCCAGGGCATATTTATTGCTTAAATGCACACTACGCACCTATTAGAACTGCAGAGGGTTGTGATGACATTTTCAGTGTCTTTCCTCTTAAAAGTATGCTGCTCCGAAGTGCTTTGCTGATTTTCTGACCGTGGCCTCCTAGGATCACCAAGGACAGGTCTTTTTTGCTTTGGATCCTGATTTATATGCTCAACATAGGAATGTCCACAGGCAACAGCTAAGTCCAACTTCTTAGAAGGCACTTCAGTGCTCCTGGATTCCCCACAGCTCTCTCCATCCTACCAAGCATTGTATGTGTGGTCAGAGCTAGGGTAACTGAAACATAAAGGGCCAGAGGGGAAGAAACCAGGCTTAACTCAGACCTTCTTCCCCGAGGAACATGGGTATTTTAGATAAACACTAGCTGCTCACTGTTGGAGCAAGTCAAGTGACCTGCCAAAGCTCCATGTCTATGACAGCAAAGACATAAGGGAAAACTTCAGTGCACTGAAGAGCAGGGCACTAGAAGAAGAGGCTGTAACTTGGCAGTAGTTTATTGGAGGCAGGCATTTGCTTAGGAAAGGTTATGCCAGCAGTTCCGGGTACCTGGCTGAGGTCCAAGTGAGTGTGGAGGTGTATTCAGGAGAAGGCATGGGAACAGTACTGAGAACCCCAAATCCAAGCAGCAGTTGAATGTGAGACAAGGAGATCAGTAAGTTGGGACCTTGGACTAAAACAAAGGAATCCAACCACTGGTGTTGGAGTGTTTGATGGAAGAAAAGTCCAGCTGTGATGGGTGAAACAAGGATTCCAAGCAGAACTTGGAAGTTTTATAAGGGTTAGATGAGTCGGAGTGTGGAGTTGGAGAAGGACAAAGCTGACACTAGGGATCCATGGGCTGCCTCTGAGCATGGGATCTTGAGAGTCACCAGAGAGAATGAGGTTCTAATTCAATGAAGTTTCAAGTTTCATTGAAGGAAGCATTAAGAGGATGATCTCCTTATAGTCTACCCAGTGAGCAGGTTGTTCCCTGTGTCCTCTGAAGACTCTTTCCTCTGGAGACTCAAACACCCCTTGTTCAATCCTCGGCATGTAGTTACCAAGCACTTATACAAGACCAGTGCTCTAACCCCTGAGCTATGGAGCCAACCATGCAAGCATTTATACTATACACGGCATTATGCTGATGTTTGGAGGGCTCAGTGTTCAACAGGGTATCATTCTGATCACCAGAGTGCTGACTGTATGATAGTGAACTATGACTGATAGTGAACTATTGACAGGGCTACAGACTAGCACATCAAAGTGCATTACTCTGAATATCTTTTTTTATTTGAAGTTCTCTTTAAAAATTTTATAAGTAATTTAATTTTACATATCAGCCACAGATTCCCCTGTCCTCCCTCCTCCCACCCCCTACCCTCCTCCCCAATCCACCCCCCATTCCCAGCTCCTCCAAGGCAAGGTCTCCCCTGGGGATTCAGCCCAGCCTGGTAGCTTCAGTTGAGGCAGGTCCGGTCCCCTCCTCCCTGCACCTACTCTGAATATTTTAAGAAGTGGCCCAGAGTGCACAGTGATTGCCCAGCCAAGTAATCTTATTTTTTAAAGTTATTTATTTATTTTTGATAGTATAATACAATTACATCATTCCCCCATTCCCCTTTCTACCTTCAAACTGTCCTACATCCCTCTCCTAGATTTCTTTCAAATCCATGGCTTCTTTTTTCATTAATTGTTGTTATATGCACATATGCATATGCATATATATTCCCAAATATAAACTTCCCAGTCTGTATAATGTCACCCGTATGTTTCCAGGACTGATAGTTTGGTATTGCATAACCAGTTGGTGTACACTTGCTGTACACTCTCAGCATCCCTTAGTTAAGTCATCTCATACACCTTAAATATTCTGGCCTTTTTTTTCTCAATGACAACACACAACATATAGATTGAATACCTCGCGACCAGCAGCCAAGTTATTTCCTATTACAGGAATAGGGGCCTAGTGTTGACTCCCTCAGGAACGGTCTCCTTTAAGTTCAATTTAAATATTTCTAAAGAAAGCTGTAAAATAATATAGAAATGTTTAATGAGAGTAAAGCTGTAGCCTCCCTGCAGGGCTTGCTGGGCGGAGGATGGGAAATCTACAGCATCACTTTTGTGTTGCCCAGGCTCGTTTACTGCTTGCTCTTGATGTTGGCAAACATGGTTATATTATGTATGAATTACTTGTGTACAGATGTAAACACCACTTCTATATTTAGACTCTCACATTACATTAGAGATGTGAGCCTAGAGCCCTATGAAAAATTTGTTTCATATCAGAAAATTTATGAACTGTAATTTGTAGATGTGTCAAAAAATACAGCGAAATGAATTAATAAAGTCACTTCAAGCAGATGTTTTTTTAAAAAATAAGAGTCAAGTCCTGAATGGAACAGAGCATACCCAACTGGAGTGAGATGTAGAAGACAATACTTCCTGTTCTAGAATCCTCACAGATGTCACTGGCAATAACACTCAGGATTTTTTTAAAGCAAGAAATTGCTTCAGACTATTTTCTCCAAATCTTAGCTTTTTCAGTTACCTTTGTAGATCACAGCACCTCAACTGATGTGTATGTATATGAATTAGATATGGACATGTTCAGAGAGAATATGAAGGGGAATGGGCTCCAGAAGTCAGCCCCTTGAACCTGGACTGTTCTGATGACAACGGAAACAAACTTTTGACCAAGCCACTGACGGCCATGTGTCCTATGTAAGGCTACACTTAGCTCTGGAGAGAGAGAGGTCCAGCTGGGCTTTCCCTGGTATGAGGAAAGAGTGGGTCTGGCAATTCACAGACTATGGGGATAAACTCTCGTTTCCATGTGTCTGCATTTACACTGTCAAAAAGGACTGGACTCAGAACGAAGAGGCTTCAAGAGTCTGTTTCTTTGTTTCTTTCTCAGTTCTTATTTTGATTGCATCATTATAAAAATTGTATTTACTTACAGGAAATGTATTATTTCAGTCCATATAGAAATTGAAGAATAGTCAAATTGGCATGACTAGTATGTCTGTCACCTTAAACATTTATCATTTCTTTGAGATGAGAAGATCCAAAACCCTCTCTTCTCTATTAAGAAAGCTGCAATTAATCTCTACTAACTGTGCCCTGTCCCTCTTCCCTACACTGCTGTGCATATAAGAACAGCAGACTTCATCCCCCTAACTGAGACACTGTGCCTGAGATGTGGCTTCGGATGTTACCTTGGGCACTACTTACAAGTATAGACAGGTCATTAAATTTATGGACCTGTTTCCTTAACTTTAAACTCCCCTTGAGAAAAAGCAGTATTTTATTTTGATCTCATTGAACAAAAAGGATCTAAGTTTGGTTTCCATCACCCATGCTGTTTGGCTCAAAACTGTCTGCAATAGTTCTGATGCCTTCTTCTGGCCCCCTAAGGCCTGTACACACACACACACACACACACACACACACACACACACACACACACACTTAATTTGTTTTTTTGATTTAAAAAAGTTTGACTGCACTTTGGGGCTAATTGAGAATATTATTTGTTCTGAAAGAATGACTTCATTTTAATCCTTGTGAAAGAGTTTTTATTAACTATGCCAGAAAGGTGAGGCACGTTTAAAAGTATTTTATTTATATCTATTTTATGTGTACATTTTGCCTGCTTATATGTAAGTGCACCATGTGAATGCAGTGCCCAAGGAGAAGGTGTTGGATCCTCTGGAACTGAAGTTACAGTCAGTTGTGAGCAGCCATGTGGGTGCTGTGAGCGAAACTGGGGTCCTCTGAAGAGCAGTGTCGTGGCTGATTGTGTTGTCCATTTGATACCAGTTAGAGTCATCTGAGAAGGAACCACATCTGGAAAATGCTTCCATAAGATAGGCCTATAGTCAAGCCTGTGGGCACTTCCTTAACTAATGGTTGGTGTGGGTGGGCCTAGCCCATGTGGGTTAGTGCCACCCCTGTGCAGGTGGTTCTGGGTTGTATAAGAAATCTAAATGAGCAAGCCATGAGGAACCAACCAATAAACAGTGCTCCTCCTTGGCCTCTACACCGTTTCCTGCCTCCAGGTTCCTGCTCTGACTTCCCTGGATGATGGACTACAAGCTGTAGGATGAAACTGACCCTTTCCTTCCCACGTTGCTTGTAGTCATGATGTTTTATCACAGCAATGGAAACCCTGACTAAGACAGCAGCTAGTGCTCTTAACCACTGAGACATTTTTCCAGCCACTGAGTGAGGTGCTTTTTATCCTGACTCTGACGCCAACTCTTCTCTGTGTGTGTGTTCCTGACCATCCACTTTTACAAGAAAGGAGTGAACAATAGTAACTGTGGCCCAGGTACAGGCTAGTCATTGCTCATAAAAATGACAGAAAAGCAGTTTTCCATTGCTAGGAGTGACATTAATGATATATAATAATGGCTTGGGATATTTTTGCTGTTCTCAATTTCGTTGGCAGCAGTGGCCACAGCGAAGTACCATTGTTGGGTATGCCGAAAAGATATGGCCTTGTATCTAATGTCACATCCAATTTTTAGAACTACTTAATCCTGGTGATTTATAGGTCATCTTCAACATTGAGATGGATTTGCCAACAGTGATGCTCTAGAAACAGACCAACTGTTTTTAAGAACTGTCTGCTGCTGAAGTGTAGATTCAACAAACACTTACAGAAACTAGACATTCGGACCAGCATAATCATTTACCCTTACAAGTACCCTATCAGGTAAATCCTGCTGTACCAATTTTCACAGATGAAGATGTACTAAAGGAAGGGAAAGGTCATATAGCCAAGGTACAGACAAGTCTGAACTGTTTCTGACCAGAGCCAACATGAAAGGGCTCACCTGTCAGGGGCAGTCATGTATAAATAGATGCAAAATTCAGAAAGAACATAAATTTGGGAAAGTGGGGAGGTAGAGAGGATCAGGGGGGAGTTGGGGAGGAGATACATGATCAAAATTGTATCAGAAATTAATAAAAATTTTCCTAGATAGTGTGGTGATACTTTATGTGTGATGAAATGTGATATTTTATTTGTATGTTAATAAAGTTTACCTGGAGATCAGAGGCCATAGCCATAAACAGAAGTCAGGCAGTGGTAGCACATGCCCTTAATCTGATCACATGGCAGGCAGAGTCTCTGTGTGGTCAAGGACACAGCCAAGCATGGTGACACGAACCTTTAATCCCAGTACCAACCATAGAGACCTGGAGGTCTGTATAGACAGGCAGTGACAAGGAAGTGATGTGGCTGGGCTTACAGCCAATGAGAAGGCAGAACAGGAAGGCAATAAAAGCACAGGTTAGACAGGAAGAAGCTCTCTTTGTGGAAGCTACTGCTGGTGGTAAGATAAGGCTAGTCATGGTTATTGCTCTGATCTCTTCGGCTATTACCTCTGTATTTGGCTCTGTGTTTCTTATTTAATAAGACTGTTTAGAAATTCATCTACAAGATAGTAATTGATTGACAAAATAGTGGTGTGTTTTATGAGCAGGAAAGCAAAGAACAAACTCAGATAAAACTGTACGGCAGAACTGTGCTGAAGAAAGTGGTCTCCACTGAGCTTTCAATACAAAAACAATCCTAACGTTCTTATGCCCTGGATTGCTTCACCGGCATCCATTCAAGCAAAGCCATCTCTCCGTGGTCTTGGCAAGTTCACGGATAATGATGTCTATGCTGTGACCTCTTTAGACACCCAGGGACTTAGTGACCTACTGTATGGGGCCAGAGTGTCTAAATCATAGGATGCTTGGGTGGTTTTTCCCCGTGAGAGAGGTTTTCAGCTCTGGAACTGAGTATTTTCATCACCGTCCTGCCTCCTTTTGACTGTTATCTTAGACTGCATGTTGACTGGCATGGAATCGAGAGCTCGTGCTCAGTGGTAAGAATGCTGGAGCTTGAATCTCCGTTCCTTACCTTCAGCTGTGTGACCTTGGGGATGACACTTAACTTCTCTGTTGCTCAAATTTTTTTTTAATTAAGAAAATTTTTTATTCATTTTACATACCAATCAGATCCACCTCTTCCCTCCTCCCACCCATCCAGCCTTCCTGCTCCAATCCCCGCCTCCCCCCCTGCCATTCTCTCCTACAAGAAGGTAAGGCCTCCCATGGGGAATCAGCAGAGCCTGGTACATTCAGTACAGGCAGGTCCAAACCCCTCTCCCTGCCTCAAGGCTGTGCAAGGTGTCCCACCACAGGTAGTGGGCTCCAGAAAGCCAGCTCATGCACCAGCGATGGATGTTGATCCTACTGCCAGGGGGCCCCTTAAGCAGGTCAAGCTACACACTTATGAATTTATGACATAGGTAAGTGTCAGTAGTGCGAATAGCTCCTCATAGTTAGTAGGATCTAACTGCTCTGTTTGCTCTGGAATGTTTTTATAATCCAGGTGTTTGTGTATATGTGGGCATTACTTTGCTTTAAATTCTTTTTCCATTTCCTTAGGCTTTGGCTTTGCATTCTTATTTCTTTCTCTCTCTTTTCTGCCCAACGCCATTTTTGTTTCCTGTTGTTATAAACAAGCCTGGCATCCAAACCTGCGCTCCTTTTATCTTACATCTTAAGAGCATATATTCACAGTGTGACTTACCACCTACTTCTAATAATATTCCAGTTGAGATGCCTGCCAGATAGTTCCTTTGAGCGCTTAGTCAGGGCCAACTTTTGGAATGGTCCCTTTTACCTGTATTTCATTGATTTCCATCAAAAACAAGAATATACTATTATTTCAATATTAAGAAGTGAAAGTTAATGTTCATAGAGATTTACTGAGTTGCCTTAAGTCTCACAGCAGGTGAACAGCAGACATCAATAGTAGCTCCCTGCTGAACTGTATGATGCATTTTTACAAATCACTTACAGGTTCATTTACAAAGCATGTAATAATATCCAGAGAATCCAGGCAGCATGGCATGCGCCAGATTAAGGGAATTTTTAAACTTAACAAAGATAGTCAAGTGTGAGAGGACAAGGTCTGTTTAAGATTTGGTTTGCAATCATCTCAGAGCCATAAGGTTCTATGTCTTCTCTGGATAGTTACGGGATCATTTCAGTTTTCCTTTTCTTTATCTGAAAAAAAAGGGGAGGGAATTATTGTCCACATGAAGTTTAAAAGCTCAGACTTGAAAGGCATTTGCAAATCTTTAGTCATCATAGAAACGTTAGTCTCTTAGTTCTGTTAACCTAATTATTCATTTGGGGAACTGTTAAAACTTTGCTTGTAATCTCAAACATGATTGAGGAACATTAATGAACTTTGAGGCAACATCTATTTTAAACACTTGATATTTGTTTAAAAGTCAAAGTGTATGGTGGATTTGTGCTTTTTAAATCATGTTTTGACTTCAGAAGGCAGATCTTCTAGCATCAACCTGAATTATGAGATCACTTTAAGTGATATTATTTAATTATATATGAATTGAACTTTGTTAGCCATAAAGTTGTATTATTACTGTTCCTCTACTTCCTACTCTGGGAGCATGTGTGCATATGTGTGTGTGTGTGTGTGTGTGTGTGTGTGTGTGTGTATGTATGTATGTACGTGTGTGTGTGTGTGTGTGTGTGTGTGTGTGTGTGTGTGTGTTTTGTGCTAACACCTCCTTATGATCCTCATTGTCAAGATAACTGGATTTGAAGTTACTCAGGAGACACACCTCTGGGTATGTCTGTGAGGGTGCTTCCAGAGAAGACTTGCTGAGAGGGGAGACCTGCCTTCTGAGTAGACATCTAGTGAGCGGCCAGATATAGAGATGTCTGAGAGAAAGCAATCCCTCCTGCCTGCCTCTGCCCCTCTGGCTGTGTGGTCACATGTGCCACTGCTGCTGCCACTGTCCACTGTCACCAAACTCCAGCCTTTTTGGCTTTCCAAAGTGGTCTCAACGCCACTGGCTTTCTAAGGGCCTTCTAGACCGCAGGTGTCTAACAGGCGTTTTCAAGGCATTTATCTTTATGGACTGAGCTGCCCCTGGGTTCTTTGCTGTTCCCATATGAAGGGGTCCACTTTTGGATTATCTTGCCAGTTGTTCAAGCCAGGCTAATAAATCCTCTTTAATGCACACACATCCTATTGGTTGTTTTCCTCTTGAGAACTCTGGGTAACACACTTCCTGATTTTTGAAGATTCCAATTCTAATGAAATCAGCCTGCCAGACAACACTGAGGAATATTCCTTTGGTTCATTTCATGGGCCAGGAGAAGAGTGTGTAGCTATTTCTTCAATCAGGCAGACCTTAGGCTCTTTCAATGGGACTAACCAGGTGCTCATCACCTTAATGACAACACTATTTTAAAAAGCGTTTCAAGCACATTATGCTGTAGATTATTCTATTTTTTTCCTAATAGAGCTGTCCTTGAAGGACCATTATACCATTCCTTTCAGATGTTTAATAAAGCACGAGATTATAATGATCATGCTTGAGAATAGGTTTTGTGCAGCTGGGAATTGCAATATAGCAATCTTCGATTAAATCATCAACATGTTAAAATGTATTTTTAGTGGAATGGTGATGGAGGTCTTTATTAAATTGGTCTAATCAGTATTCCCTAAGATCACTCATACAATTTCATTTTTAATTATTGCCATCCTAATCAAAACACATGTATCCATGATTCTTTTGTGCATATCCCTAAATTGAGGGATGTGAGTTTCTTCCCAGGCCCTCCACAGGCTTATAGTCAGAAACAGCCTTTAAGTTTGCATAACCAACCAGCCTTGAAGTTTGGGTAAATGGAATATAGGAACAGTATGCCTGTGGAAGGTGCTGGTGGAGGATGTGACTGTGCACTGCTAAATATGCCTGTCAGTGTTCAGAGGCATGCTTTGTACTTACTAGTGGCCATCTTTTAAGAATGTGACTTGATAACCTAGAGAAAAGTGTTACCTTTTAGTAATTCAATAAGATTGTTTGTATTCTATAAGCCTTTAGCAGCAAGCCCTTGGCAAATGCTCAGTAGATGGTAGCTTTTTTGAAAATAATAGGCTGTAAAGCAGAGAATGTTTAACCAGTAATCTTCCTAAGTTCTTTATTCTTTATTTATATATATGCACATATATATATATATATATTCCTGTGTATGGGTGTAAGCATGTGCCAGCAGTTGACATTGGAGTGTTTTCTTTAATTGCTTTCCTATCTCATTTTTTTGAGACAGGGTTTCTTCACTGAACCAGGCTATGGAGAGAGTCCCAGGGAACCTGTCTCTGCCTCATAGTGTGACTGCAGGCAGTTGTAGCTATGATTGGGTCTTTACCTGGGTCTTGTAGATCCAAATTCAGGACTTTCTGTTTATACAGAATTACTTTACCCACTGGGATATATCTCCATCTACATAATTTCTATACTGCCCTTTTTACCCTGTTCTTAATTGTTTCGATTTTTAAAACTGAGTATGTGGTTTCACAAGGAAAGTTGTATCTCTTTAATTTGTAGTATAATAGCATAAGAAAAACTACTCTAGTATCTGAGTTCCAGTAATCCTTTGTGTTTCATTATGTGCACACAATGTGCCTCTGGGAGTCTAGACCAGGCTCTAAATATTTCACCATTCTTACATTGAGGAACTGGGGGCTTTATTGGAGGGAGCATGCTGTGATGAGGAAGAGTCTGGGTTGTTAGAACTCCAGAAGCAATTAGAACTGTTTCTTTTGTTTCACAAAAAGGTCAGGGGTGCAGAGAAAAGAGGCAGCAAGTGTGGGTAACAGGATTCAGGTAGAAACCCTTGGGTTTGGGAGGAGGTATGGCTAAGACAATGAAAGCAAGAACCTTCCCTGGAAGGGAGATCTCACTGAGCAAGAGATCCAGCTCCAATAAATATTTAAAAAGCCTCAGGAAGGAAAGCTAATCTATGTACCCAATGAAGTGTTTTATTTTTATTTCAATTTACTTTTTAAATAAGTCAACCTTAAATCATCTTATATAGATGTTTTAATGAAAAAGAAACTATAACATTGGCTTGGCTGTAATTTAGACAGATTGGATTCTATAACATTGTCTTGCTGGGCATGATGACACACGCCTAAAATCCTAGCACCCACTTGGGAGGTAGAGGCTTAGAGATTAGAAATTCAAGGTCAGACTCAGATACCTAGCAAGTTTAAGGTTAACTGGGCTGCATCAGATCTGCCCCAACTCTTGACCCTATTCCAAATAGTTATCCTATCAACTAACATCCTACTTCTGACTCAATGGTGACTTCACCCTGCTTGTGTATACACTTATGAGTGAGTACATACCATGTTTGTCTTTCTGAGTCTAATTCCATCATTAACCTAGGAGGGAATAGGGGGTGAGTTGTGGGGAAGACTGGAGGGGTGGGAGGAGAGAAGAGGGGGATCTGTGATTGGTATGTAAAATGAATAAAACATTTCTTAATAAGAATAAATCATGCTTGTGTATATTATAAAGGAGATTCAAAATATTTTAAGAAGAAATTGATCCCCAGAAGTCACAGTGATAAGACAGGTATTTGTTTTGTTTTCAAAGTTATGTGATTGGTCCCTCCTTTTTTTTTCATTTTTCTTTATTAAGAAATTTTCTACTCACTCCACATGCTATCCACAGACCCCCCCTCCTCAAACCCCCCAGCCTTCTTTACAGAGAACATTTATTAGTATGTTATCTTTAAAAATCTTGAGATGGCTGCCCTACATTTAGGCATTTAGTTTCTGCTTGCAGAAGTCTTTGAGTACTGGAGACCACGCCAGTCTCTATTTGTGAGGAAGAATCCTACATGCTAAGAATGGGAAAGTAGGGCTGGATAAATGTCAAGCCTGTGTGGAGAAGCTTTCTTGGGTGAACAGAGTGAGTGGGTAGGTGCAAGGGGCCTGTTATGGTCCCAAGAATCAATTTGCCCCCTGTATAGTTACTCCAGGCTTGTGAATGTGTTCTAAAAACCCCAGCATAATAATGACACTCTGCTAAGTGTGTAGGATTTATTGTGTGATGTGAGAGCAGGGATTTGTACAAACTTAATTACACAGTTATTATGCCTAACTCATTGGATGGCCCACATGACATGAATTATATCACTTAGTCCCATCAATTTCTGGCAGAATATGCATTACTACACTTTTGCCTCTCTTCTAAGGTCCAGTGACTTACTAATGGTGATGTTTGGGGGAGACATGCATGGTGCCAAAATATCTCACTTTCTTTGCTGATACAGTTTTATCTGGGGTTTCTGGGCTTTGTAATGGGAAACAGCTAATGAGCAGCCTCATCCCCATCTCCCTACCCACATCACTTATTCCCACCTCCCCACTCCAGGGCTGTGGGATCTCGTTCTAAATGCTGTGAATATGTGTTGCTCTGATTCGTTGATAAATAAAATGCTGATTGGCCAGTATCCAGGCAGGAAGTATAGGCAGGGCAAGCAGAGAGGAGGATTCTGGGAAGAGGAGGTCTGAGTCAGGAGTCGCCAGCCAGACACAGAAGCACTATGACAAGGCAGAACTGAGAAAAGGTACCAAGCCACGTGTCTAAACATAGATAAGAATTATGGGGTTAATTTAAGTATAAGAGCTAATCAGTAATAAGCCTGAGCTAATGGACAAGCAGTTATAAATAATATTAAGCCTCTGTGTGATTATTTTATAAGTGGACTGTGGGACCGCAGGGCCAGGCGGGACCAGAGAAACATACAACCACACTCTAATCCTCTGGTTTTCGTGCCAGTCCAAGGTCTTGGGCTTGTTCACATGCCTGGCCTGTGTGAGAATTCTGTCTTGGCTCTTCTCCTGACTCCTGACTCTACATGTTGGTTTGCAAATAAGAGAAAAAATACAATTGACTATAACCCCTTCAGATGTAAATGGTAATAACATATCTGGCTTATGACCTTACTCATTTTTCATAGCCCTAGAATAGGGAAAATAAACTGCTTGATTGTCCCTTGTGATTGAAAAAAAAAAAAAAGATCAGATCCAGCAAGTGGTGTGAACTACACTTTTAAAGTTTCTGTAGAGCATGAGTAATTGGGCAATTTAGCACCATGCTTCTGGCTGATGCACTTTGAAGAACTTTTGTTCTACCTAGTCAAGAGCTCTTTGCTTGGGAAAAACCCAGACTGTGTGCACTTCATGTGTTTTTAAGTGATGAGAGTGCATACCTCCCATCCTTTTGTCTTATAAAATTACTTGAGTCTATTTTTTCCCCTTTTAGTAAACTGCTACAATCCCTCTTGGAAAGCACTTTTAAAACACCAATGATGAGGTTCTATTTCCTTCACAGATCATTGGCTGCTTTACCTTAGCACTTTGCATAATGAATACCTCATTGTCATACTGCTTAAGCATCCTTTAGTCACAATACCAGAAGACACTCACTATTTACCTAGGAATCTCCTTGTAAAACCATGACAAATACACGTGAAAACACAACAAAGAAGGAAATGCAAGGTCATGAGAGCTTGTGTGCGGGTGATTTGATCTGGATAAATCTAAAACAAAGGGATCCTTAATTCAGTTTGCAGAAATGGGAGCTGAGTTTGCTATACTAAATCTTTTCCCACTATAATTTTTAAAGAAGCAACTTATTCTTCATGTTGTAAATAAGGATACAGCTGACCTTGGGGTGGTGCTTATGCTAGAAGTGTAGAACAAACCCAAAACCAAAATTACTTAAAGAACTTACATTAACTAAATTTCCCACTAAATCTATGAGGAAATGCCTATTTTTCCACATATATTTTAAGAAATCACTCATCTACCTGTAACTTTGAGGAGGAAGAAGCTAGAAAAATCTGTGGTGGGCAGTATATTTAAGAGACAATGTTAGAGGCCATGGTGACATTATGGCTGCATGCACAGTACATAAATAAGTACATAAAACAGAGGAAGAGGGGCTTCAGCTCAGGACTTCATGACATCATAGATTGCCCACACACATTTATCTTTCATCCTTGTGTACAGCTCTTCTAAAATGAAAGTAAAAGAATTATAAGGACATTGACTTAAAAGAGCAATAGGGCAGGAGGCAGTGGATGTTGAGGTGTTCTCATGAGCTTTGTAAGAATTGGACCAGAAGTGTGGTGCTTATATAGCACAGCAGTGGATTCATGTCCACACATAATAACAAGTGGAACATTAATGAGTTGTGATCCAATTTGTCTCATGGACTTCCTTGAAATTTCCGTCCCTTGAATCTCCAGGCTATCAAGTAAGGTAAAGGGTAAAGCTGATGTTGTAGCTTCCTTTCCTTGCCTGTAGTGTCCATGTAAATAACCTTCTCCTGCTTTGATGAGAAGGATGTTTAGTTCGTTTTTGCTGATTCGCAGAGGAGGTTTCCTCAAGTATCTTACAATCCTAGTCTCTCAATTTTTAAGAAAGCTTGTGGGACTTGTTGACTGATTAGCTTAGCATGAACATGTCATGAACTTTTGTGATGTCCACGGCTGTTAGAACTGTGAACTCTTCACTCTGGAGCCATTGAATTTATCTAAAGTACCAATGGAGAGAGAACACACAGATTTTTCGACTCAGACTTCTCTTGTAAGGTGCTTCCTCTCCCATTCTGCCCTCTGCAATAGCTTGGAATCTCGAGGATTCCATTTTACTTTTAGGTACCTAATCATCCTTCTCTCAAGAAAGAGAGTGTTATTGTAGATATCATTTCTGTGTGACCCTCAAAGTCTGCCCACCTAAAACTTCACAAGGTCCTTTATGAAACCACATTGTTAACCTGCAGCGATTCTCTGACTGAGGCATTATTGTTTTATGTTTCACTTTATAGGAGTATACAGTGTCAACACTTCTGGTGTTGTTTATAAATATCTAATAATTATAGGTACTTTAGGGAGGCAGGGATTTTGTAAGCAATAAACGTGCTTTTGGTTTGCATATCCTTTCTGATTAATGCACAACCTGTGGCAGTCATTCATTTCACCCTGATTTAATTGTGAGACATTTTAGCCTTAATTGTAGCTGTAAGTATTTATGCCACACAGATTCCTTACTCATACCCCTTTGCCCACTTAATACATAATGTCATTTGTACTCCTTGCATTTCTAAATATCAAGTCTCAGAAAGGCTTTCCATGATATAAATTACTGCTTCTATCAGCGACGCTGGTGGTGTTATTACCCCAGATGAATGTGATGTTGAAATGTAAGTGTGTAGCCCATTAAAAAAGGTGCACAAAGCTGCACATGCTCAGGTTTGCAGCCTCGGTTACTGGCCAGGGAGTGGAGACTTGGAGATAGTACGCTTGGAAATGGTTCCATCACACACAAACCTAAACACCATCAGATCCTGGATGTCTGCAAGCACTGGTTCCGCCAGTAATCCGTACAGAACACCTGCTGCATTGTGTCCACCAGTGTGTGAGATTATGGGACTGATGCTCGCCCCAATGAAAGGATAACAAATACCACAAAGAACAATGCAGTGGCCATGTACGGTAGGCATGTACAACCTCCAGGGTGAAGTAGGTCATCATGCCCTTGGGATGCCTCAGTAGAGATCATATAGTAATGATTTGGCCAAAGTATCACTGAACATAAATAAGGGGACACTTGTTTGGTGATTCACTGAAGGGGTCATATGTAAGTTTGATTTTAAAGAGGAGTAAAATTTCATATATGGAAGAGAAAAGGGCAAGAAACTAAATTTATATTGGCAGGAAAATGAATGAAAGTGAAGCGGTGGTTAGGCGAGGTCTAGGGTGGAGGATGCGCACAGAACTTAGGATGAAAAATCTAGCTGACAGAAGGCTGGTGGTGCAAAATAAGGAGTGCTCACACCCACCTTTCACAACGTCACAACATCAGTGCCAGAGGCTTCCTGTTCCCCTCTGTACATGTGGGACTACTCTGTTGGTCAGTTATTAATTGGTTTATTCATCCTAATCTGTGATGCATGAGCCATCATGCATGCGCACAAACAACAACTGAGAAAAAAATTAGTCTTCCACCATATGAATGCAGAAGAATCGGCACGGCACTGCCTGGGAAGTTCTTACAAAGGTATTTGCTGAGCAAGTGAGAGCAGTTCCAGGGTTAAGGAATAAGTCATGGCTGTCTGTTTCAGATTCAGGGTGCACTAAGATCAGAGTGCATTGAAAACAAAGAAATATAGACCCTGGCACTGAAAATTATCTTAGCGCTAACCCAGCCTAAGCCACAGCACTGTGGTCTGTCACAGAAAGAATGTGAAGGGGTACAAGGGTGCTCTTCAGGGTCAGAAGTGTAGCTGAAAGTTTTCCTGTGTCCCACCTGGTCCCGCTGCTGCTTGGACCCAAAAAATACACACAGGCTAATATTATTTTTAAACTATGGCCATGGCAGGCTTCTTGCTAGCTAGTTCTTATATCTTAAATTAATCCATTTCTATAAATCTATACTTTGCCATGTGGCTTGTGGCTTACCAGTACTTTTACATCTTGCTTCTCTTGGTGGCATCTAGCAGCGTCTCCTTTCCTCTCCTTTCTCTTCTTCTCTATCTGTTTGGATTTTCTGCCTGCCTCTAAGCTGCCTTAGGCCAAATGGCTTTATTTATCAACCAAACAGAGCAACATATTTTCACAGCATACAGAATGACATTCCCCCATCACAGAAGGCCGGGGTTCTAATCCACATTGCACTATTCAATGGCTGTTAGGTCTCTAGGCAAGTACCCTGGCCTCTTTTTCTTCCTCAGTGCACAAAGGTCTATTGGACACAAGTTAAGGAATGCTTGTCAGGGATGGAGGGATGGTCCAGTGGTAACAGCAGAGGCTGCTCTTCCAAAGGACCTGACTTTGATTCCCAGCACACACATGGAAGCTCACAGCTCCATGGGATCTGATGCTGTCCTCTGGCCTCCTCAGGCAGCCAACAAGTATGTGGTACATAATCATACATGTAGGCAAATATCCATACATATAAAATAAAATTTTAAAAGTATTAAGAAAATGTTTATGGGTTTCCTATGTGGAAATGAAAATAAATTATTGTTACTGTTATCATTACTTATAGTAGTAAAATATCACCACTGTGACTTTTCTGATAATTCAACTAATACTGGACTACATTTCACCCCTTTATTCTCCACAGAGAAAGGGATGTCACATGAAGTTTGAACTAAATAAGATTCAATAGCACATTTTTAATGTGCTAAAATATTTTCAAATGCTTTCCTAAGTCATTTGCATATAAACAATTTGTCAGCTAATTATGGATGTTATTCAGTTATTAAAATAGTCCCTAAAGGAAATACGCTTGACAATTTTTAGTAGTTATATTTTGTTATTTTACTTCAAAAATAATTGATATATAATGTACAAAAAAATGTTTCAATTTAGACGTTTTATTCAATTGTCTCCATTTTGTGTACTATTTTTCTCAAATATTCTGGATCAGTGAGTCTTCAGTGGATTAGTTTTTCCAATTCTTTTATTTATTTTTTTTGCTGCTTTTCATATGTATGTCTGTGTGGTATATGTGTGTCTGACTAAGCATGTTTTCCTGTGTGTGGGCACACATGTGTGAGGACTTCCACTCAAATATGTGTGTGCACTTGCATGTGTAATTCTGAAGTCGATGTCATCAACCTTCCTCAATTGCTCTCCATTTTATTCTTTTTTTGAGGCAGTGTCTCGCAACCAAACCCAGAGCTCATGGATATGGCTGTTCTTGTCAGCCCACTCATTCAGGGGAGTTCCCTTTTTCTTCCCTTTAAGGCTGGCATTGCAGGCCAACCACCACTCTCCAGGATCTACTCAGGCTCTGGGGATCCAAGTGCTTGATTGTCAATCTCCTTAACCACTGAGAAATCCCCCCAGCCTCAGTTTATCCATTTCTTGAAATAAGCCTATTTCTGCAAGTTTTTGTTAGTGTTTTAAAGACAGATGTAGAAGAGCAGCACACTAAAGGCAATGATTTTTACCTCCCAAGAGGCATAGTGCTTTACTCCCAGGATCCATAGTGCGTTATAACATCCCCATTCCATTTGCAAGAATCAAAAGTAATGGTGATAACATATTCTCTCTCTCTCTCTCTCTCTCTCTCTCTCTCTCTCTCTCTCTCTCTCTCTCTCTCTCTCTCTGTGTGTGTGTGTGTGTGACTTCATAGTGTTTATCTTTGCATTTATATTTAATTTGATTATCTCATTCATGGAAGAAATTGTGTTCAGAGTCACAATGAGGCCTCACCCTGAGTATGTGACTTGAAGACATGGTGCAGATGAAAGAGCCCTGCCTTCCTTAAGTAGGTGTCCTGAGTTCAAATCCCACTTCAGTCAGTGTATCAATTCTCACCTCACTTTGACTAGTGGTGTTAAAGCTGCATGAAAATCCCAGAGTCACTTTCCTGATCCTACCATCCACTCAGTCTCTCCAGTCTAGTCTTAATGGCTTTTCATATTCCCTTCACAACATTTCTTGTTAAATATGAAAAGTTTCTTAAAGTTGTGGAATATTTTATTTATCCTTCTGCTGTGGCTTAGATAAGTTTTGTGTGTATCCCCCAGTGAGGAATATGTTTGAAGCTGGATCCTCACTGTGTTAGTGGAATGGTGGAGACAATAAGATGTGGGGCCGACTCTGAATGGGTGAGACAGTTGATTGGCTTGATCTGTTTAGGAGGCATCCAGGCAGTTGGACCGGGTCCTGTGCTCAGTGCATGAATTGGCTGTTTGAAACCTGGGGCTTAGCAGAGATGCTTGGCTCAGCCTGGGAGGAGGGGACTAGACCTGCCTGGACTGAGTCCACCAGGTTGATCTCAATCCTCAGGGGAGTCTTTGCCCTGGAGGAGGTGGGAATGGGGCGTGGGCGGGGTAGGGGGGGAGAGGGGAGGGGCAGGAGGCGAGGGGAAGTTGATTAGGCTGCTGAGGCTCCTCCTCCTGAAAGGACTAATGCAGTCCTTGTGTCAGAGTGGGTCTCAGGACCGGGTGGTCACGATGCACTGGCCAGGGCCCTCCAGTGTTCCCAATACAACGATGTGGTCTCTTCTCGCTTATTTCCTGTCTATTTCTTTGCAGTGAGTGACTCTCTCCAAACTGAGGAGTGCCAGCACCTTGCTCTTTGTTCTCTAGATCTATGAGGCAAATAATCTTTTACTTTGTGTACTTTTTTATTATGGTTAAGAATTGTATTATCAAAATTATTACATCTCTTGTGAAAGTTCGAATGTTACAGCAAGGTGTAAACACTCCACTTGAGGAAGAAGTGATGCTCCTTCCCCTCCAAAGTTAACAACGTAAAACATACTAATACCATTGATTTGAACAATGAAATTAGTGAACATTAAACAATAACAAAAAGGCACCAATGAAGGAAGCCATCAGGGCGAATATCAGCTCATCTACATCAGTAACTTTTTACTAAATGAAAAGGCCCCAGTTGTAGCCTTCTATGTGCAGTTGGAAAGTTAGGTGACCTTGAGTGAATCCTGGTTGAAGGTTCCCTTAGGGACCCTTTTGAGTGCTCATGTGACACAACAGGACTGTAGGAATGATGTAACATTAGTAAGTTACATGATGGAAAATAGCAACTTCTTTAGATCATCCAGGGCTGCTGTCTTATATTTGAATTGATAATTTTCTCTGTTCAGTGAATATTTTTGTTGACATGTATTCATGTATTCTCTATGATCTAACATAAGAAACTATTGTCTCTCCCCACCCCAATTCTTCTAAAGTGCCTCTGAAATGCAATTTAGATCCTGGAATATGTCTTATATGACTTATTTATTAAGAGTCTTCATATACATATATGTATGTATATGCATGCATGTGCATGTGTGTGTACCTATAAACATTCATGAAGAATGCAAGCCGTACTTGGCATGCGTTTTCACATAGCATTTTCTAAAGATTGGTCCACCATGTTATCACTGCCATCTTCCACAGCCCACTCCAAATGAAGTGGCTAAGTTGTGCATGTTTGCTACTTCATTCAATAGTTTAATTTTTTTTCTGAAATGATTGTACCTTCTGGGTGAGTTCTCAGTGGTAGGCCCGTTTAAAATATTTTATGCCTCATGATTCAGACAACACATCACAGGAACTGGTCTAGGAAAATATCATCCCCACTGCAAATGGCTTTCTCATTAATTTTTTAATTTTTTACTTTGACCCTTTAAAACTTACAGGTGATTGTTTTTATAGAACTCCTTTTTCCTCTCTCTTCAAATCTTATTCTTTATTAAATACTGTGAAGTAAGCAATTCTTACATAATAGTTTAAATTGTTTGTATAGCTGTTCATATACTGAATTCTTTTTTTTTTATAACTTGGACACCTCAGTTATTCTTTCATGTTTTAATATATAATCTCCCACACAGTGCTTTGTCTCTTCATTTCAAGCTTATTTTACATTTGAGTAATTTCTTTCTGTAATACTAGAAACCTGGAGATATATGTTTTAACAATCTCACAAGAAGTAAGAACAAAATGAATGAAATTTCAGTTTTTATTGGTCATAGAATCAAATTTATCTATGGAATAAAATAAGATGGTATCATTTAATAGAAGGACTTTATCAAACATCTTTAATGGACTCTTTAAAAGGGGCTTGCTTGGTCTCTGTTTCTTCCAGGCAATTTTTTTGATTAGTTGATTTCAGGAAAAATTACCAATTTTAGACCATAAAAGTAGCAAATGTGAAAAGGACAGTATTCAGGCATACTTCACTTAACTCCACAATGACTTTTTGAGTGGGTTTGGTATGCCAAGAGATGTTAGAAGAGGTACCAAGGAGGCTGCTGTCCTCGGAGAGCTGAGGAGGCGGCAATCACATCTAACACAATCTACAGGAGCTATCTGTGTTAGTGTTTTAGAGAGCAACTCAAAAGAAAGAAAACACCTGGACTGAGGGAGAGACAATGCAGCTGGTAAGAAAACCTGAGCTGCGGATAGCAGAGGCCGAAATGAGATGGTTGGATTGCAGGCATGATTGTTGGGACTGAAGTGGAGAAAGGGAATAAGCCCATGGAGCTACTGAAAGCCATTGATTATGGTCACAACTTCAATGCCACCCAAGTCACCACACTTCCATGTTCTGTCCCAAGAGAAAAGTTTCTCTCTACCTCCAGCTGTGGCAGCCAGGAGGAAGGACACATTAATTCATCCGCCATCTTTAGGTTTCAAATGTCATCTATTATTCAGATTGTAAAGAAATTACTCTAGCTGCATCTGTTTGAGGAACCCCTGACAGTGTGATCAAGATCTATCTCTCATGCATGAACTGGCTTTCTGGATCCCATTACCTATGGTCAGACATCTTGCTCACCCTTGAGGCAGAGGGGAGGGCCTTCGTCCTGTCTCAACTGAATGTACCAGGCTTTGCTGTCCCCCCATAGGAGGACTTACCCTTTTGGGGGAGGGGGTTGGGGAGAAAGGTCGGAGTGCAGGGAGTGGGAGGAGGGATGGAGGGGTGTGGTGGTATTGTGTTCCCCGAACTATTGTGCACCCTAATAAACTTATCTGGGGTCAGAGACAGGACAGCCACAATATTAAACATAGAGGATAGGCAGTGGTAGCACATGCCTTTAATCCTAGCATTCCAGAGGCAGAAATCTATGTGTTCAAGGATACAGCCAAGCATGGTGACTCACGCCTTTCCCAGTAAGCAAGCCTTTAATCCCAGGGAGTGGTGGCAGAAAGCAGAAAGATATATAAGGCGTGAGGACCAGGAACTAGAAGCATTTGGCTGGTTAAGCTTTTGGTCTGGTTAAGCTTTTAGGCTCTAAGCAACAGTTCAGCTGAGACCCATTCTGGATGAGGACTGAAAGGCTTCCAGTCTGAGGAAACAGGATCAGCTGAGGAACTGGCGAGGTGAGGTGGCTGTGGCTTGTTCTGCTTCTCTGATCTTCCAGCATTCACCCCAATACCTGGCTTCAGGTTTGATTTTATTAATAAGAACTTTTAAGATTCCTGCTACAGAGGGGGATCTGTGGTTGGTATGCAAAATGAATAAAAAGTTTTTAAATAAAAAAAGAAAAAAGTTTAAATAAATAAAAGAAATTACTCTGAATGTTAAATGTTGACTCAGTCTTTAAAAAAGATGACTGCTGGTCTGGTCTCAGCAGCTTTTAATTCCATACAATGAGAAGCAAAATTGGGAGATTAAAGTCTGAGAGTAATCTGATGTTTGTAGGGAATGAGAGAGTAGGTCTTGGTGACCATGCAAGAAATTAGCTAGAATCAAATATAGATCAAAATCAAAACTATGAGAATGGAAGGGGTGCCGTTTTCAAGAGAAATTTTGAAAGAAGTGACAGGGTTTACAAATGTTAATTTTACATATGAAAATAAACTTGGAGAAGGAAACTGCCTGAGGATTGTGCACTTGGGTTCCGGGTTGATGGAGTTCAAAAACAGAAAGATGCATGCATTGTGTCATAACATGCACTTATATAAAACACAAAATAAGTGTAATATAAGAAAATATAACACACACGTATTTAAATGTGTGTGTGTGTATGTGTCACCAGAAGGAGGTTTGAAACCTAATCTGAGACATTTAAATAATGAAAAGAAAGCATAAATATCAAAAGAAATGAACTGCCTTAGTAAATCATTTATCTAAAAGTAATGAAAATATGTATATTTATACATAACCTTCTTACACACATAGAAACCACTTATGCAGATCCTTTCATTTTTGAACTTAGGAAACATAACAAGTTGGCCCATTTTCTAAATATGCACTGCTCTGTGTTTTGCATATGTACATATTCATCCATTCATGAATGCTGCCAAATTTTGTAGATAAAAATATAGGAAGCCATTTAAATTTGGACTTTTGAAAAACAATGTATAATTTTTTTTATAAGTGTATCTCAAATGTTGCTCAGGACATATTTGTGTCAAGCAATATCATTGCTTAATCTGAAATCCACACCTGATTAGGTTGTTGTGTTTTGTTTGGCTATTCTGAAGGGATGGTATGTTCAGGGTATTCCATCTCTCTGGAACCACTGCTACCATCCTCTATCCATCTAGTGTCTATTTTTGCCTTTCTGTAGGCCACTCTGTGTCAACAGGGTGTGTGATGAGTATAGAATATGCCACTTCCTTACTTCAAACATATTAGTGGATAATCATTGTTCTTAGAATAAAATGTGACCTTTTATTATGACCTGTAATGAACTAGTTTGTATCTTTTGCCTAACCTCATCATTCATAGTCTTTTGTTCTTCACACTGACCAAGTTCAGACCCTTTATTTACTATTCTCAACTTTCTTCATCCAACTAGTTCACACCTGAATACTTTCAGATTTGTTTACGTGAGCCTTGTGACTCCAGTGGGACATCCTTGCAGAGGCTGCCCTTGATCACCCTAGAGTGCCTTCTTGGCACCACTGATGCCTTGGGTTGGATAATGCGTCATGTGAAAGGGATGTCCTATACATTGCAAGATGCTCAGCAGCATCCCTGACCCCATCTATGCCAATTTGAAATGTTTCTAGACATTACAAATTTCAATGGTAAGGGGGTAAACATCCTTGGTAATCAATGAAGGCATCAGGCACCTTCTACAATATTTCTATCACATCACTCTGTTGGTTTGACTCACAGTCCCTATGAATATCTGTAGTTATTCTATTTGCATTTTCAACCTGTTTATCAGCTCGTTCACTCTCAGTAGAAGAGACAGACACTTTATAGGCATGAAAGTTGGTTGTTTTATTCACTACTGCAATAACCTTGTTTTCTAGAACCTGGCATATATAGATGTTCAATAGTTAGTTACTAACTACATGAAAAATTTTAAGAGCTTTTATTGAAATTACCTAGCTGGCACTGATAGCCAAGGTGTAATAACAACAAACAAGTGACCTCTTGTTTCCATAGTCACATAGAGAAGACCAGTCATGAACTCCAGGAGACATGTAATAAGATTTATAACATCATTCTGTAGAAGTGCCAGGGAAACAAAAATGCTGATTGTAGAGGTCAGTCTCATACAGCACATTCTGCCTCACCGGGACCAACCAATATTGCCTAGGCTATTCAGACCTACCTACAGAGCTGAGAATAATCTTTGGGCACAAACCACACAAAGAATTGAGGGTGTTTCACAAAAGAAATCAGGGTGCTGTTAGCATTGGAAGTGGGTATAATGTTTAGGAGAATCAGCATGTGTGTATATATCTTCTATGATGGGGTAACTGGATCAGTGGGAAGCTACCAAGGACTTTATTTGAATGGAGGTTGAAGAATGATCTAGAAGAAATGTGACTGACATGTATTTATTGTATTATGCATTGTTAACAATGTTGTAACATCATTCTTGTTATTAATCAGAGCCTAATCTCAGGATTATATATGAACCAAATATGAAGGACTTTTTATGGTGTCTGTCTATTTTCTAGGATTGTAAATAATTAAATCATGACTTGCTCACTATGAAATTCATGAATTCTAACCATACAGCTCTGCACATTTTTGTAAGAAGCAGCTCAAGAATGAACCATGCAGAAAAGAGTAGCCCCTTGGTTCTGTTTGCTGTCCTTGTCTTTCTCCAAAGCGAGCTCTATGCTGATTTTCATCCTTACTGAGTGCATTACCCAACTTTGAGTTCTATACAGGAACTCAAATATATATTATCTGAGCCCTGTTCTCCTCCTGCCCAGATTCATGTTCGAAGTGGTCACAGGTTGCGGTCACAGTAGACCGTTCCTTACATAACACATTGTAAACCCACCACAATGTACACATGAACTCTATCTAGGTTGCTTCTTGCTTTTACATTTGGTAAGGACCATGAATAGATGCGTCCCTGTTCTTTGTAGGTATGTGTATAGACTTAGAAGTAAAAAAGCTGTGACATGTATATTGAGCTATAATGTATACTTCAAAAATAGCTTGCTACCGTTTGATTCTATTTTCACAGATGAGCATTCTGATTGCTCAACACCAGTATAGAGATTCTTAAAATGTGTTAAGTTGTGGAGTTAAGATTTCATAAAAAGAAAAGTATTGCCTTAAGAGAAATGCCAGCTAGTCTAATAATTTTATGTATGCTTGGTATACTTCAGACGTTATAACAAAGCTGATCACTTCCTTTTGTGCAATTTTACCCCTGTGCCTACTTAAGCCTACTTCAGGCCAGATAATAATGGCAAAGATCTACTGAGTCTAGAAAATTTAAGCTATCACTGGAATACTGGGACTGTGGGAGCAACTTGTGCATGGTACTCCTTTTAGTAAATCATAAAAATCATTGCTGCTTTACACAAGAAGTTTACAAGGTCACATGAATGCTTGCTTACTGTGCATATGGTAAGAACTGTGCATTTCAAGTTAAATATAGGAGCAGTTCTGGCTGTAAAGAAGTAGTTTAAGAAATCAAGAGAACTATAAATGGCCATCTGCTCTAGTCTCCATTTTTTATTTGCTGAATTAACCCAGTGCAATATTTTAATGAATACTAGGTTGGCATTCCATCTGCTCATTAATTTTTTTTGCACTATACAATAATCCATCATTTTTACTGAGTGGAAACAATTTGCTGGTTTGTAAAAATATTTTTTAAAAATAGAGACAGTGGGTGTGATTCAATTTTCCATTAATTTTAAGTGTATTTTGGTGATAGAGATGCTGAGAGTGTTTCCTGAGTCAAGGTACCAGGACACGATTTCAGCGGTGGGTGATGGCACATATTGGGTGATGTCTGTCTCTAGTTTGTAAGCGATGTGTTCTGGCTTCTTTAGAAAGACAGGAATATTTCTACGGCTAAAGGTTGCACAGATGCACATGGCCTCAATGATAACACACTGTCAGAAAGTGTGTAAGGAGGAGTTCTTCATAAATCATGTAAAATGCATGTCACTAACAAACCGAGCTGATGGTACTTCAACTCTGAACTCAATGCTTTGAATCTACAGCCCATCTGAACATGAAAGAGAGTGAGAACAAGGATGCATGTACACACCCGTGAGAGTGCATTCACACTCCTGCACACATCTAAATTAAAATTTCACTGAAGTATGTTTTCACTTCATGTTTTATTGCCCCTGTCTTTATTTCTCGTATTCAGGGATGGAACATTATATGTTTTCAGGCTATTTAAGGTTCATGTGTTGGGAGCAGATGCTGGTTTAATGTGTTTTTAGGGCCTGCTGTGCCACTTCCATAAGTAGATTTCCTGAAACAGGGTTTGACCAGAGGGTTCAAACTGACATTTGGAAATCTGCTGGCCACAGTGAGAGCTGCCCAAAGGGAAGGGTCTTCAAAATAGTCCAATATTGACAGTTTTAAAGATTTCTATATCATTTACTAAATATTTTCTCTCTGGGAGTTTTTCCAGCTCAGTCAGTCTTAAATATTTTATCAACAGATTTTTTTAAAGCCTCTACTCTACTTCTCTCAATTCTTTGGCCACAGGGTGTTCTTACCTATCAGTTGAGATTTATCATTCTTCATAAAGATAAGGGCTATTTTGTGAAGAAAGAATGGTAGATAATTAGTAACAAAACTTATGTGGATTAGAAGAGGCTAAAGTAAATTAATATTATTTGGAAAGAATTATTAGATTCAAAAATTATGACCTAATTTACTGATAATGATGTGTAAAGTAGGTGAATAGCCACAGAGATTCAAAGGTTAATCCCATCACATTTCATTTATAGCTTTGCCTATTGGTGTGGGTGGATTGAAGCCAGAGAAGTTTTTTCCTTATGGTTTGTCTATGAAGCCTTATATACTGATATTTTCTTAAGCCTTTTGGTGCCTATATATTGCTCATGTGTTCTATATCCAATTTTTCCATATTATTAACCAGAATATCTAGTGAAATAAAAATTACTCCATTCCAATGTGTACAGTAAATGATGTATGTATTTTAAGAGAAGAATTCATGACAACAAAGACCAAGTAAAACCAGAACCCCCAAACACACAAGCCATAACTCCCCCAAACACACAAACACACAAACCAGAATCCCCCACACAAATACATAAACAAACCTGAATCCACCAACATACACACAACCCCCCAACACAAAAACCACATCAACAAGAACCTCCCAAATAAACAAAACCAACTCAGATCCATTAAATGAGTCACACATTTAAGTGTCCCAGTTCTAATGACTATAAATATAAAATGATAGGCACCAAATGGCCAGGAAAGCTCCTCCCTACTGGTTTTATCTTGGAGAATTTTTTCTTTTTTCTTTTTTTTTTTAAATAATATTGTGAAGTTTTGGTTTTGCAACAGTCCAAGACTGTTTTTAGGACCTGGCATTCATAACATCTTGCCAGGACCCATGAGAGCTTGACAAGTTGTTATGAACTGAGGCATGCATGTGAGATATATCTTATGAAGAGGACTGTGTCAATCAAAGCATCACCAAGACTAATACAGTATCCCAACATGTGCTGGTTGGTCTCTCCATACATCCTTTATATACCTTGATGACCACAGAAAGAGTTTCTTCATACAAAAGTAATACAACATGGAAAATCATTATGTTATTTGAAAATCTGCCTATGGAATTATAGATTGAAATATACAAAGCTTTAAAGTTTCTGAGAAAAAAATGGAATGATGAAAAATGTTCAAAATTAAGATGGCCTGTGATTAAATGTTCAAGAAAGCATAGGTGTGAGGCGGGAGACATTTCCCTGCCTTATGAAGTAGTAAAGTACAACTCATAAGTGTGGTTCTTGTATTCTCATGACAAAATTCTTCCAGGTACCCAAGTACACGGAAGAAACTGAGAAAATAGATACTAACACATCTATGGAGTTAGCAGAGATTCCCCCATGGGATAACCTGGCTGTGAATTTTAGCTCTTGTACTCAAAATCCTCTGCAGTTTTTGGGGAAATTGTTTAATCTCCTCAGATTTCCATTTATACATCTGGGTACAAAATTAACTACCTTTTTATGTTATTGTGAAAATTAAACTTTTTGTGTCTAAAAACCTCAGTTCTATGCCGGGCAGAGTCTGTGCTAAAAAAAAAATAAAGAATCCAGTAACTGTTACATATAGTAATGCTGTGCCAAGTTAGAATTATTTATTTCTTCTTAAGCAAAAATGTGGAATGAGAGGAGAGGCTTACATATAAATATAAAACATGCTAGGGAGTTTCTTAGGACATTGCTGATTCCATTGCTCTCAATGTGATTTATCTTAATTAACACCCAGAAGTGTTTGGGAATGGGTGTTATTCTTCCTTGCAATCAATCTATTGATAGCCAATGTTTAAATTATTATTGACATCTCCTTTGTTCTTGTGTGTTAATTGTATAGTCTGATGTTCAGAAAACACAAATTATCCCTGTGGGTTGAAATCCATTAGAGAATAAATTATATTTGTCAAATCATAAAATGTTTGATTTTGAAACATGCTCCAATGAAAGGACTGTGTTGATTATCGTGTTAATGAGAACACCTTCTTGGCTATTGAATGCTATAGGCAATCAATGTTTCACTTCCTCATGTCTCAAAGCACATAATTTGTAGTTCTCTGAAATGGAGGAGACAGACAGTACCAAATCTTTGTTTTATAGCTCATTCCCCAGAGAAGCTTATAGCTG
>CABHPR010125953.1:0-45676 GCA_902168415.1 Peromyscus melanophrys | reverse complement strand
AGCCATTAGCTCAGAGCTACCACTGACTAGCTCTTACATTTAAACTCAGCCCATTTCTGTTAATCTATATGTTGCCACATGTTCTGTAGCTTTATCTGTGTGTCATTACATGCTGCTCCTTGGGTGGCTGGCTAGCATCCCTTGACTCAGCCTTTCTCTCCCAGAATTCTCCTTCTCTGCTTATCCCACATATTTCCTGCCTGGCTACTGGCCAATCATCATTTAATTTATCAACCAATCAGAGCAACACATTCACAGCATACAGTGCAACATCACCCATCATTTATGTACCATTCCATCACACTAAGAATTAAAATTTACTTGAATAAGTAAGCAATGCACATATAAAAATGTCAATAACTGTATGATAAGGGTCAAATTAGTGATATATACATGAGATAGTGTAAGGTCAGGAAAACCAAAGTCTAAAATATTTCATGGAATTTGAACTTAGCCTTTGTATAAACTGAAAACATGACAAATTCATAGTATGTTTAAGGGGAAAATTTTATTGTAGATATGAGAGAAAGAAAAGCCAGAGGTATCTGGAAGAGTTCAGAGCAGAGAAAGCAGTAGACTGAATATGGCCAGCAGACTGGACTGGGCCAGGAAAGAAGCAGGAGCAGAACATACAGAAAAGGGGTAGAAAGAGGTGGGGAGACAGAGGAATATAAGTGAGAGATGAAGACTTCTCCTTCTCATCTCTCTATTGTCAGGGTAGGGGGACAGTCTTTTCTACCTCACTAGACCCCACCACTTAATTGTATTTTCAGAGGCATCCCTCTTACATACACATTCTTAGTGGTGCCAACCTGCTCTGTGCTTCTAATATGAAGGGATTTTCTAGCTAAGGTAGAAGCATCCATTTCATTTGCTCCGCACATTCGCCTCACCCTAGACTCGCCAGCAGCTCCTCTTCTTCTTCTCCTAGCCACCCACCCTACTAACTCCAACAGTTCCTTTCCCCTGCCAGTCTCTCAGGTAGCCCCAGAAGTCTGGGACACTCAGAACCCTTCTATCGCTAGGTACCATCTGCCTATTACTATCCAGTTACAGGACCCTACCAGATATATTACCCAAGCTCAGTACTTTCTCTCACTCCAGACCCTAAGAGGACTTAAGCCTATCATTTCTGACCTTCTCAGTAAAAAGCTACTCCACCCAACCTCTTCGCCTTTTAACATGCCCATACTTACAGTTAAAAAGTCTAATGGAGTTACCACCTCAAGACCTCCAGCTCATTAATTCTGCAGTGGTCTCTCTCCATCTGGCAGTGCCTAATCCTTATACTCTCCTGTCCACTGTCCCTTCAGGAACCTCTCACTTTTCAGTTCTAGACCTCAGGGATGCCTTCTTTCCTATTCCTCTCAGTCCTCAGCCTGAAAATACCTTTGCTTTCACCTGGACTGACCTTGACACTCATCTGTCCACACAGCTGATCTGGACTGCTCTGCCACAAGGATTCAAGGACTGTCCACACCTATTTGGTCAGGCTGTGGCCTCTGACCTGCTTTCTCTGTCTTTTCCTGGCTCTAAACTAATACAGTATGCAGATGACATTTTACTCTGTAGACTGTTCTTATAAGTTAGCCAAACTAACGCCTCTGCTTTCCTAAATTTCTTATCCAGTCGAGGTTATAGGGTATCCCCTTCTAAAGTTCAGCTGTCCACTCCCCAGGTCACCTATTTGGGTCTGACCATTATTCCAACCCACAAGGCGATTACTGTAGATAGAAAGAATCTAATCCAGTCTCTTGCAGTCTCTTCTACTAAACAGGAAATTCTGGCTTTCCTAGGATGACCCATCCAGCAGGTCCAGTTATTCGTGGGTCTCGACCCAGGAAACACCTTAAAGAATCATGGGGAGAGAAAGGAAGGGAGCCAAGCACAAATGAGAAACTGAGTCAATCTGAGTCGTGTCAAGGCTCCGTTTATTGAAATGAGTGCTGCAGCTTTTATATGCTGAGGCTTCAGGCAGGGAGGGGGCAGGGAAAGCAAGGAGAGTGGAAGGTTATCAGAAGTCAGATTGGTCCGGGCGAGGTCTCTTTGGCCCCAGGCTCTTGCAGCTGGCTGATTAGCATCTGTTTGCAAGAAGAATGGGAACTCCTAAGAGAAGGTTAGGGTGAGGTCGCTTTGGTCCTAGGCCCCTGTTGTTACTGAATGAGGCCTTTCTATGGTTAGGCCAAGGTCGTCTTGTTTTGCAAGACTCCAAGCAGGAAATTCCAAACATACCTGGGTCAAACAGTCGAGGTCGGTCTCCAACACTAGGAATAGCTAGCTTCCTACGGTCTCAGGTTCCATCTTTTTCTCTCCTTGCTCGCCCCTTATACAGGGCAGCTCAGGGCTCCCCACACAAGCCCCTCCTTCACCCCATTACTAAACCTTTCCAGAAGCTCCAACAGGCTCTTCTCCAGGCCCCAGCACTTCACCTCCCAGACCTAACCTGTCTCTTCTCCCTCTATGTAGCAGAGGAAGGATTTGCTCTGGGAACTCTAGGGCATCAGCTAGGCCTCTTCTTTGCACCTGTAGCATATCTGTCAAAGAAACTAGACCTTACCAGTCATGGATGGGTACCCTGTTTCCATGCTTTAGCAGGCTCTGAGCTCCTTATTCGGGAATCAAGGAAGCTAAACTTTGGGTCACCTATTACTGTTTTCTCTCACCATAACCTGTCCCATCTCTTAACTTATAAAGGCTTGCAAACTTTACCTCCCTCCCGGGATCTTTCTCTCCAGGTGGCATTACTAGAAGATGTTACACTTACTTTCCAGACCTGTCCAACCCTTAATATTTCAAGCCTCCTCCCTCAACCTAAAGCTAACTATTCTCCTCATTCCTACACTGAAACTTTGGAGGAACTGTTACCTCACCGTTCACACATACAGAAGGGCACATTGTCTAAGGCTCCTTATACCTGGTATACAAATGGCAGCTCCGTTTTATATGAGGGGACCCGTAAAGCTGGCTATAGCACAGTATCAGATACTGAGGTAATATAAGCATAGGCTTTACCCACACATACCGCTAACCAACAGGCTGAGCTGAAGGCTCTCCCTGTGCCTTCCAATTGGCACAGTGGCAATCTCTAAATGTTTACACAGACTCCAAATATGCTTTTTTCATACCCTCCTGTCCGATGCTGCTACTTGGGGGGAGCGTGGCCTCCTCACAGTAAAACGGCGATCTATATCTAACTTAGGCCAAATAATGGCCGTGATAAAGGCTTCCCACCTCCCCAAGACAATAGGAATTATCCACTGATGGTCTCATTAGACCAATAGCTCCATCATCTCTAAGGGAAATAATCAGGCTAACCAGGCAGCCAGGACAGCAGCCCTTCAGGACCAAGTCTCACCCCACCCACTGTAGGGAATCCAAACAGTGCAGCTCACACCCTCACAGGAAACCCCTGACACTAGGAAAATTCTATCCTATCTACACCAGCTTTTTCACCTTAATAGTCTTTTTCTGTCTCAATTCATAAAAACCTACCTGTAGCCCACCTCTAAGGACCTACAGTTGTTAAGAACTATTACTACCTCTTGTGAGACGTGGCAAAAAATCAGACCCAATACCAAGTACAGAAGTCAGCCTTTTCCCACCCTCCAGGCTAGAGGTTCCCTTCCAGGGACTGACTAGCAGCTCTATTTTACCTATATGCCCACTGTCAGGAAAATTAAATATCTCCTCGTGATGGTGGACTCATTTTAAACTTGGGTAGAGGCATACCCTATTTCTAATAAGTGGGCTCAAACATTTGCAGATCTCCTTCTCTGAGAAATTATTCCTCGGTTTGGGATTCCTGCCTCCCTTCAGTCTTACAATGGTCCAGAGTCCACCTCCCAGTTTTCTCAGACACTGGTTAAGGCTCTTAACATTCCTTGGCATTTTCATATCCCATATTATCCTCAGTCCTCAGGAAAGGTGGAGTACACCAACCAGTCTTTAAAATCTATTCTTACTAAGATGTCACAGGAACTTTACATCGACTGGGTAAGATTATTGACTCTAGCTCTTTTCAGGCTCAGGGCTCTTCCTAAAAAGCCTCTTTCAATTTATCCATTTGAACTAATGTATGGAAGGCCAGTTCTAACACCTGGTCTTCTATCCAACCCTTTAACTATTCCAGATAGCCTGTTAATTTCCCTGCTATGTCACCTAAAGTCTATCCTGTGGAACTTCATAGACCATTCCTTACCTCAGCCATGTGACAGTCCTTGCCCACCCCCAATCCACTTTGGGGATCAGGTTCTTTCTGCTCCAGGCCAGCACCCTTCACCCTTTTCCCCTAAATGGCAGAGACCCTTCAAGGTAGTTCTTGTAACCCCCACAGATGCTAAACTTGATGGCTTTCCTCACTGGGTCCACCTGTCTCATCTGAAACCTTTTATCTCACCTCTATCCCAGAAAAATCTCTCTTCATACACAGCAACACAGACCAGGCCCTGTTCTCTCAAGTGCCAGAGGTCATCCCGGTTCCACTGCTTTGTCATCAATTCCAGAGGAATGAGGTATCACCCCGTAAACCCTTCCTTTCCTATTTAACCACTCAGCTAATTGTCATAGGACCACTACAGAGCCAGAGGCAAAAGGACCATCAAACATATCCAGGTGGTAAGGAAAAAAAACAGTAATAATCAAAAGGTATTTACACCTCCAGACCCAAAAGTGTCTGGGCTCTGCAAAAATAGACTTTAATGTAACAGTCTATCACTGTCGAATGCTCTCAGCAATTGATCACCTATGTCTCTTGAACGCAAAACTAATAAAGGAAACAGGTACCTTAATTAATCTAACTCTAATAAAGCTTATCTCAGGTAAAAATTAAGCAGAGTACTAAACACTATAATGGTCACTAATTTTCTCATGGCTGCTTCTTAACATGTTTAAAATTTTTCCCAAAACTCTAGAAACCAGCTTAAATCCATCTGAGCAGGTCAGAACTACTTCAGATAAGTGCCAAACCCAAACTCCTCTGGTCTAGAAACACTCCAAAGAAAATAAAAATAATAATGATTCTTATTTCCTAAGTTTTTTCTGTCTCACCAGTATCCTGTCAGCCAGAGATTTCTGAGCCAGAAAAGATGGACAACTCCAGGGCAGCAGATGATAGACAGCCCACCATCTCCAGACACCTGTCTACTTCAGAAGCTCCCTTCCCTATAACCCCCAAGAGCCAACTGATGCCCACCAAGTCAGTTGGAAGCAGTTTTTGGGAGAAATGACACCCTATACCTACTCATCTGCCATCTTTTATAAAAAACAAAGAGTCTGGAATGATAGGAATTCCAACCACACCCCCATGGTCACATGCCCTGGTGGGACACTTAGTCATTTCTGCCTAGTCATTTTCAGGTCATACATCCTACATAATTCATGCACTGCATGGTCATGTAATTGCTCAGCATGATCATGTGATCTATGTGCATGCGTGGAGTAGCCATGTGGGCCTGTGTGGACATGTGTGGGTTGGCCCTTGAAAAGGCAGGCCTCATGTCCCCCCACCCCCTTCTTCCACATGTGTCCGTTCAGCAGGCCTAATCACATCTTTCTCTTTCTCTTTGTCTGAATAAAACTTTTTTTTAGTGGATTCTGTTGTGTTTCATGACTTTTCCTCCCAGGGTAAGAGTGTCGCTAAAAACCATGAACCAGAATTTGTGGAAATGAAGTTTCCTTTGGAACTGGAGGTCTTAAATCCAGGACAAGTATCAGTTATGTAGATAAAATGTGCCAACAGTAGATAATCCAGCCTTTGGAAGCTATTTAGCAAGTCAGAATTGGAGGAAATGAATAATGTCAGAATGAGAAATAATTGTATACACTGTATGGTACAAAGTCAGGCATGACAGTTTCAATCAATCTGCCAAATCTTTTTCTGAAGAAAGCTCGAAATTGTTGTGAATTTACATGTATCAAAAATGATACTGACTTTTAATTTTATTTGCTTGGCTAGTGATAATATACATTCATATTTGCATGTATATATCTTTTCAAGTAAAATTGCCATCCTTACAAAAAGTTTTTACAACTGCATACTATTTCTGATTTTCCAATGCAGCTGTGTTTTCTGTTTTATTTTTGACTATGACAAACAAGTTTTTAACATTATAAAGTACCTGTACATATGGGAATCCTATGTTGCTTTGGGACAGTGTATTAGTCGGGGTTCTCTAGAAGAACAAACTGATAGAATGACTATCTATATGTAAAGTGAATTTATTAGAATGGCTTACAGGCTTGGTCCAGCTAGTTCAACAATGGCTGTCTACCAAGGGAAAGTATAAGACTCCAATAGTACTTTGGTCCATGAGGCTAGATATCTCATGTGATCTCTAGTATAATCCAGAATCCCAGAGAAGTAGGCCTTAATACCAGTGAAGAAATGAACTAGCCAGCAATATCAGGGTGGCAAAGAGCAAGTGCTTCTGACTTCCATGTCCTTTATAAAGGCTGTCACTAGAAGATGTGACCCAGATTTAACAAGGATATTTCCACTTCAAAAGATCTGGATTTATGGTGGGTCCTCCCACTTCAAATGATTTAATTAAACAAAATCCCTCTAAGGTGTGAAGAGACAGACAGATAGTATGGAGAGGACTCTGAAGAGAGTTCAGGTCCCAGCACCAGAACATGGTGGGGGAGTCTAAAGAGGGAAGTCAGGAAGTGGGGAAGGAGACTTCTTACCACATTCTTAGCCTGGCAAGTAGGAACTCAGATTCCTAGGCAGGAGCTTGGGCTGCAGATGGGGAGAAGGAAATGTGGCCATCAACACCATTTGTGATGTAAACTCACTTCTTCAAGTGAACAATCCAAACACCTGAAAGTCTGTTAGGTAGAGATCCATAGAAAAGCTATCATTGAAGTGCTTGTCAGTTTCTGTGATGGATAAAGCCTGCTGCAAGCAATGTAGTTTGATCTGGAATCTTGTCTGGAGTCTGTCAAGTTACAGTCGTATATTTGGTACAAACATTTTATAATATCATTAGAGTTTTATAAGTACTTTGCTGTATGTATTTTTTTTTTTTCGAGACAGGGTTACTCTGTGTAGCTTTGCACCTTTCCTGGAGCTCGCTTTAGAGACCAGGCTGGCCTTGAACTCACAGAGATTTGCCTGCCTCTGCCTCACGAGTGCTGGGATTAAAGGCGTGCGCCACCACTGCCCAGCGCTGTATGTATGTTTTATGGTTACGTTGTCTGTTATGAGCTCAGTTGATTCTATTTAGTTATTAATTTGAGATATATTTTTATCATTGTTTGCTATTCATTCATTTGCCATTGTGTTATTATTTTCAAAGTATATAAGGTTGAAACTTAAATATTTTATTTTCAGCAAGCATGTCTTATTATGTGACATGTAGCCACAATTTTAATATTTAGTGCCAAGTTTTGATATTTAGTACCTTTGCCTTTGTTATGAGTCCTATTGCTGTGATAAAATACCCTGAGAAAAGCAGCTTAAGGAATAAAAGGTTTGTGTTGGGTCACTGTTCCATTATGATGTGGAAGTCATGGTGGCAAGAGCTTGAGGCAACTGGTCACATCAGCTGCAGACAGGAAGAAAAGAAAGAATACGCCTGTGCTCCACTATCTTCCCGCTTTTGTTACACTCCAGGACCCCAGCTCATGGAATGCTGCTGCCTTGTTTTGGAGTGGCACTCTTATCTCAATTAATCTAACCTCAAATAATCTTTGAATCTTAACTAGAGGTTAATCTAATCTAAATAGTCCCTCATGGTGAGCCTGGAGGCTATGTTTAGGTGATTTTAGATCTGATCAAGTTGACACTAATCACTAGCCCTCACAATTTTTATTATTTAATTTTAAATATATTGCAAGTATTATGACTATTTTAATCCTCAGGTTATTATACATTCTGCCAAATATTATGAAAAATTTTCCTTAATTTCTGTTGTTTACTGTAACTTCTATTATACTGAGCTGAGGAAGTATATTATTTCAATATTTTAAAGTTTGTCAAAATTTCCTGTATCATCTTTAGTATGGATAAATGGTAAAATTTGTATACTTGAAAAGTATTTATAATCTTGTAGAGAGCAAGAAGTCATCGTGCTCACAGATAAGCTCTAGGGAAACTAGGAATGTTAATACGCAAGGCTGTCTCTTCAAAGGAGATATGTACAACCAGTTTTCCACCCAGAAGGACTGAAATGGATGTAATTAATTGTCTGTAGGGTCAGGCAACACCTGACTGCCCCAGATTCTTATGTTTATCTCAGCCATTCTCTCTAGACTTTTATCTTGGGCATTGTTTCTCAGTCAATAGAACCCTTCCTTATGGAACACGTCACATGTACTTTACAAATGAAGCAAAGGTGGTTGTTTGCTTGGTGACTTCCACACTATCTGTATGACTGAGATCATACCAGATTCTCCTGTAGGCCCTTAATATAACACATGTAGTCAGTCTATTAAACCCATTTTATGGAAGAGTTTACATGTACTTTGCAGAGTTTTGATGCAGTGAGGCCTAATGCTTTACTGTGTACACACAATTGAGTTGTCACCCAGAAACTATATTCCAAAAATGTACCACTGTATTTAAATGTGCCTAAAATAAGTGGCCCAGGGCCATATTCTAGAAATTTGAACCAACATGGGCTGCCGAGTCATACTGAACCATATTTATTTCTTGCTTCATGTAGATCATTACTCTGTTGGCCCTGGTGTTTACAGAGACACTCATATAATCTGATATTTGGGGTTCAGGTATGTAATAAATATCATTGTTATGTTTTTTAAACCATGTAAACATGTGCTTATTTTAACAAGGGTTTTTATTATTTTGAAAAATAATATGTTTGGGAGCTAGAGAGATGGCTCAGCAGTTAAAAGTAGTTGCTACTCTTCAGATTCAATTCCCTGCATCCACATGATGTCTATAACCATCTGCAACTTCAGTTCCTATGGGATACAGTGCCCTTTTCTGCCTTTGGAGGGCACCAGGAACGCAAGTGGAACACAAGCATACATGCAGGGAAAACACTCATATACATTTTGAGATTTCTGAGGCATCATAACGAGACTAAAAGGCAGAAAAAGAGAGACACTGACTTTATAAAGGTAAGACCATGTTCATTGATCCCACCATGAGGAGGCATAATCTCACCCACCTGAATGATTGAGCCATATGTCTCATGCTGTGTGAGCAGATGAAAGAATGTCCCGGGGTGATAGAATGCCCAACCCAATAACAACAATAGAAAAAGATGACTGTGACCCTTTATAGGCCCAGAAAATTATTTCAGCATATTTCCTCCAATAGTTCTGTCCTTCCACTTTCAAGGGAAGCTGGGAAGAGTATTCATTTAATAGGAAACTATCACATATAAAACAAAAATTAATCTAATCTAATCTTTTAAAATAATGGCATTATAAAAAGTGATGGGCTTATTTCATTTGGGGATTTTCATTCATCCTTTTTTTATGTTTATCTTATTTATCTCTTCTAATTCATTCCCCCTGTCCCCTGACATTCTGTTTTTTTCTCCTACTAGCCCCTCTGCTTTCACATCATATGTACTCAGGGTTTTTATTTGGTTTGTTATTTTGCTTTTTATATTTTTTGTTTATAATTTAATCCAACAATAATTTTAAAATTGTACATAACATTTTTATTATATTGTTATCCTACCCATTTTCCAACAAAATATTCTCATATACAAATACTCAATTTAGAAGCCTGAATTTGCTGGTATCAGAGAACTAGAAATGGAGGTCTATAACCAGAGGCTGAGATTTATGTCTTAGCTGGGGACAATCTTGGAAGTTCCTGGGGTTTTCTCTAGCTGCAGATTTCTCCCCATCCCCTTAATGGTACACTTTGTCAAGATATTTCTTTCATTGCCTGCCTCCCAATCTCTCCCCCAACTCGGTCATCTCGAGCCCTCATGTTCCCACCTCCCAGCCTCCCCAATTACCCAGAAGATCTTACCCCTTTCCCTTTCCTGGGGTGATCCATGTATGTCCCTCTTAGTGTCCTCCTCTTTACCTAGCTTCTCTGGAGTTGTGGATTCTATCATGGTTATACTTTGCTTTGCATCTAGCATTGACTTATGAGTGAGTACATACCATATTTGTCTCTCTGGGTCTGGGTTACCTCACCCAGGATGATTTTCCTAGTTCCATCCATTTGCCTGCAAATTTCATGATGTCATTGTTTTTCTCTGTTGAGCAGTACTCCATTGTGTATATGTACCACATTTTCTTTATCCATTCTTCTGTTGAAGGGCATCTAGGTTTTTTCCAGGTTCTGGCTATTACAAATAATGCTGCTATGAGCATAGTTGAGCAAATGTCTTTGTGGTGTGGTTGAGCATCTTTTGGGTATATGCCGAGGAGTGGTATTGCTGGGTCTTGAGGTAGATTGATTCTTATTTTTCTGAGAAACCACCATACTCATTTCCAGAGTGGCTGTACAAGATTGTATTCCCATCAGCAGTGGAGGAGTAATCCCCTTTCTCCATATCCTCTCCAACATAAGCTGTTATCTGTATTTTTGATCTTAGCCATTCTGACAGGTGTAAGATGGTATCTCAGTGTCATTTTGATTTGTATTTCCCTGATGGCTAAGGATGTTGAACATTTCCTTGAATGTCTTTCAGCAATTTGAGATTCTTCTGTTGAGAATTCTTTGTTTAGCTCTGTAGCCCATTTTTTAATTGGATTATTTGATATTTTGCAGTCTAGTTTCTTTTGGGTTCTGCAGGCACGAAGCATACACGTGGCACACAGATATATATATATATATATATATATATATATATATATATATATATATATAGATAGATAGATAGATAGATAGATAGATAGATAGATAGATATAGATATACACAAAACACAATAAAATAAAATAAGATAAAAATATTTTAAAAACATTTTTCCTTCATCTATACTTGAGGAGATCTTCTACCACTTCTAATTTCTTTTGTCTCTTAACTCTCTGACTCTTCAAACAGATTCCAAGTTTGGAGATCTCAACACAGGCTCATTAGCACAGATATAATTTGAATTACATTTCCCTTAAGAAGTGGTGGTGCACACCTTTAATCCCAGCACTCGGGAGGCAGAGCCAGGCAGATCTCTGTGAGTTCGAGGCCAGACTGGTCTACAAAGTGAGTTCCAGGAAAGGTGCAAAACTATACAGAGAAACCCTGTCTCAAAAAACCAAAAAAAAAAAAAGTGAAATGTGAATGCATCCATTTAATCCTCTTTTTTATGCTATTTACCTACCAAATATGAGGATAAAGTAGAGGATTCTAGTTGCATTTTCTATCCCTTTGCAGTTCCTCTGATACACAAACAATCCTGCTAGTCAGGTATCTATACGCCAGTTGCAAATTGTATTATGCATAACAGTAGCCATGCAACTGCTGTGGTGACTTGCAGAAAATTCCTTGCCATTTGTGTTAGTCTCAGTGACTTTGATGCATTCTATTAACCTTACCTATTTTCAGAGTATTCCCATACTTATATTGTGGACCCCACTCATAAAGGTGGCACCTCATTTCACATCATATAGAAAATGATGGTTACACTGAGGCTCCCCACACTGATACTCTACCTCCTGATTTCTCAACTTTAGTTACATGCCTTACTACCCATAACAATCCTTCACAACTACTAGAATAGCAAGAATGCACACAATCACATACCATTTGGGGTAGGATGTCATGTTGATATAGCCCCCCAAGAATACATTAGCATCATGCAGTTCTACCTCAATTGCATACCTTGATAACTTCAGGACTAGGCACAAAATATCTCCTCCAGTGTTCATCTTTGCTTCTGTTATGACCTACATTGGGTGCCAGTTTGGGTGCATTGACTTTTCCCTGTTACTTAAAAACAGTTTTTCACTCCATGTAGGGCACAAATAACAGAACAAATTAAAACAAATTCAACTGAAGTCCATCTGGTGAACTATTGAGTTTATAGGACTTACATACAGAGACGGGGGAGAGATTGCCTGCAGGAGTGTGTGATTCACACACAGCTGACTCACTGCAAAGTCACATACAGTCATGGAAGCTAAATGATAGTATCTGCCTTTTGGTTAAATGTTTACATTTTATATACTGTAGCATCTCCCAAGATCATTTATTCCTGGGTAGGTAGGTAGGAAGAAGTGATAGCTGGAATCCCATGTGATGGTCTTGTGACCTTTTCCTACTTCCATTTACTAAAGAGTGTTAATAGCTATATCACTATCACCCCAGACCTAGATACTACTGTATTGTTTTGTTCATCATTGTCCACAGCTAACTAGCCATGGTATTCAGTACATCAATATTTCAATGGGATGAACATGCTGTGACTGTGGAGGAAAAAACATACTAAAACATACTCAACATATCAAAATTGAAAGAATTGGTTTTATTATCAGAATTTATGTTTTACTTGCTAAGGAAGTAAATTAAGACAAACTTAATAACACGTTGTATCACTGAGTCATTAAAAACTACCATTTAAAATTACATTTACTTCTTTTGTGTGTGAGAGGGTATATGCATACCATAGTAGTGTGGAATTCAGCAGCTACTATGTATACTTTATTTCCTTTTTCTACTCAAACTCATGTTACCAAGTTTGACAGCAAGCACCTTTAACTATTGAGCTGTCTCCCTGCCCCTCTTGATGGTATCTTAAAATAGAATGTGAATAGAGTACACTAAAAGGAACAGAACTGTAAACATAAGAAAAATTCTTTATAAAGAATGTGAACACAAATAAAAAATAAGCCACATGTACAAAATGCTTTCCATAGAATCTGTTACATGTATGAGAAATTTAATTCGTGAATTAGAGTGACTATTTTATTAAAACATGGGTATATCACTTATATTTCAATCTGAATAGCTATATTAGAAGTTTTAAAGACAGTATATGGAGAAACATAATTTTGGAAATTAGTCTTCATCAAAACTGTCATCCCCTCTCTATCAATCCAATCCCAAAGCTAGATCCATGTGATATGAAGGAAGAAATGGGAAAAAACAGAGAGGGGAGCTTTCATTGGTGATAAAGAAGGGAGCTCAATATAGAAGGAAAGGCAAAGAAGAATGATAAATAACAATATAGATGTTTGAAAAACTCTCAAGGAATTATATTATTTTATATTTATCTAAAATTACATATAATACACATATATGTATATAACTAAGTATTGCTTAGAGAGGATGAATTAGTGTTTCCTATGGGTGGGCCCTCTAATTCATTATCCAATGCAAAATAATCAGTTCCTCAATCAAATATACATAAACAGTATTAAGTGGACTCAGCAGTTTGTAGTCATATACATGTCATAATAGTTTAAAATCTATTAATTTTAAAGAGGAAGCGGAGACACAGGGGAGAAATTAGAAGGAGGGGACATGGAAAGAATTGGAGGGAGGAAAAGGAATGGGGAATTATATTTTTAATTAAAAAAATAGCCAGGTGGTGGTGGCACATGCCTCTAATCTCAGCACTTGGGAGGCAGAGCCAGGCAGATCTCTGTGAGTTTGAGGCCAGCCTGGTCTACAGAGAGAGATCCAGGACAGGCACCAAAACTACACAGAGAAACCCTGTCTTGAAAAACAAAAAAATAAATAAATATTAAAATAAAATGAAAATGTGACACTCACATATTCACACATTGGCTGTGGTCATACACATGATTGTATCCCTGAAGGAGGAATACACAAACATCAGAGGCAACACAGTATGCTATTGTGGGACAGGATGATATAGAAGATATAATAAGTGGTCAGCTGAGTTGTGGAATATATTTTAAACTTTGTTAAGATATTAATGGTCATATAGAGTACTAACTAATTCTAGAAAAAAAGGCTTCAATTAGCTTCCTATACCTGTCTTTGTGTTTGAGTCTTTATCAGTTTTCTGCAGGAAATCATGGCCAGGCCTAACATCAAATTTGAAGTCTCCAGGAAGAAGATGGGGCCCCACAACAACAACAATTCCACGTGGACAATAATAATACCACTAAGCTGACAAACATCATCTACAGATCAGCTTTGGACTACAAACTGCTCAGAGCAATTTTGAGATGGCTACCTGAGATGATACAGTTTCAAAGACTACTTGAACAAGGACTTGAGATAAGCCCTGAACTTTGGCATTACACACTGACTGGACAACAAAGGATATAGCTACCTTTCCTAGAATTTGACAATTAACCCAAAATTTTTCTTTTCAGAATAAAGATACCTTCGCCCATATCCAGCAGGAAGCAATTTTAAGAATTTGATGCCTACATTCCCAAAGAGGTGGTGTGGGGCGGGTGGTTTTTTGGCCTTTTTATGGGTTTTGGGTCTGGATAATATTCATTGTTTAGGAGGGTTGATTACAATTTGTTGTTAAGTCTTAGGAAAAGGGCTAAGCAAAGGAGATTAGATTTAAGGTTCTTGTTTAAAAAAAGATATGTAGAAATGATAGAATAGAGGGTAGATTATTGAATCTACTTGGAAAAATAAAGAGAGGATATAGATACAATATAGATAAAAAGATAGATTATTAAATCTACTTTTAAAAGACAATTACTGGTTTTAAATACTTTACTTTGGATTGGATTTTTATATATTGTATACAGATTATATATATTGAAATTGATATTATTAGAAAATGCTGTACATATATTTCTATCTTGTTCAAGATATTGTACTTATATCATTCATTTAACAATGTAATGCAACTTGCTGATCCTTGAATGTTATTATTACCAACTATTAGGATATAAAGAAATGAAAGTTAGTAGTTAGATATTACAATCGAGACCAGATAAACTATTTAAATAGTCCAATAACCCCTAAAGAAATAGAAACAGTCATTAAAAGTCTCACAACCAAAAAAAAAAAGCCCAGGACCAGATGGTTTTAACGCAGAATTCTACCAGATCTTCAAAGAAGAGTTAATACCAATACTCTTTAAATTATTCCACACAATAGAAACAGAAGGAACATTGCCAAACTCCTCCTATGAGGCTACAATTACCCTGATTCCTAAACCAAACAAGAATACAACAAAGAAAGAGAACTACAGACCCATCTCCCTCATGAACATTGATGCAAAAATACTCAATAAAATACTGTCAAACAGACTCCGAGAACACATCAAAACAATTATCCACCATGATCAAGTAGGCTTCATCCCAGGGATGCAAGGGTGGTTCAACATACAAAAGTCCGTCAATGTAATACACCATATAAACAAACTCAAGGAAAAAAAAAAACACATGATCATCTCACTAGATGCAGAAAAGGCATTTGACAAAATCCAACACCCCTTCATGATAAAGGTCTTGGAGTGATCAGGAACACAGGGAACATACTTAAACATAATAAAGGCAATTTACAGCAAGCCAACAGCCAACATCAAATTAAATGGAGAGAAACTCAAAGAGATTCCACTAAAATCAGGAACGAGGCAAGGCTGTCCGCTCTCCCCATACTTATTCAATATAGTACTTGAAGTTCTAGCCAGAGCAATAAGACAACACAAGGAGATTAAGGGGATACAAATAGGAAAGGAAGAAGTCAAGCTTTCCCTATTTGCAGATGACATGATAGTATACTTGAGTGACCCCAAAGAGTCAACCATGGAACTGATACAGCTTATAAACACCTTCAGCAACATAGCAGGATATAAGATCAACTCAAAAAAATCAGTAGCCCTCCTATATACAATTGACAAACAGGTTGAGAAGGAAATCAGAGATACAATCAAACTTATAGTCATATTAGGTATGTTTTCAAGATTGAGCAGATATATTTTAGATAGGCATGTCCTCTTCAAACCCTTCAGAGATATACAGAATATGGCATTGAAAATGTTTTAATAACTTAGATTTTTTTTTCTTTTTTTATGACTATGAGACATGTTGGCTCCTGGCAGTACCAATCTACTTCAGAGAAAATATGGGTATTGAAGAAACTGCATATGGAGTTAACTTTCATTGTGGCAAAAGTTAGCCACTGTACAACAAAGTATCCTCGAATCGACTGCTGACAAACAGGACAAAACAGGCAGGACATGAAGCAAAGGACTACCGATTCTTGCCAAGACAAGTGTGGTTGTGGCTTTATCAAAAGGCATCTTCTGAGGCCAGGACAATATGGCACCATTCCTGAAGTGGCCTTTGCAATCCAGAAAAGGTACAGTGCCCTTTTCTTTGAAGGCAGCTGAACAGGCAGTGGACCGATGGCTTCTTGTGTGCAGTGGAACAGCAGCTGAAACAGTTATACTTGAAAGAGTAACTAAGCTGACAGAGTCTAACCTCTCAATGGTAGACTGGCATTTAATAGAGGGATGTGGAGAAGAACGGGTGATTGTTGTTTCTAGGCTAGGCAGAACATCATGGCCTAGAACATGTAAGAAGGGAAAACAACACATCTTTACATACAGGATTGAGAGAAAAAAGAAGTGAGAAACAAGGTACATTGTTACAGAGCAACACCTCCAAAGACCCACTTCTTTCAATTACAATCTCCTACTCTTTAACATCTTCCTAATAACTACATCACATTTTGAAAGCATCAACTCATTAGTCCACTGATTAAGTCAAAGCCATCATGTATGATATTTTGTTTGTGTTCTAACAAAGCTTGCCTGGAGATCAGAGGACAGAGCTAGCTAGCCACTAGTTAACCATAGAGGCCAGGCAGTGGTGGCACATACATTTAATCTCAGCACATGGGAGGCTCAAGCCTTTGATCCCAGCACTTGGGAGAATCATGCCTTTGATCCCAGCACATGCGAGGCTCACACCTTTAATCTAGCACTAGGGAGGTAGAGGCAGGAATATACGGCAGATGGAGACAGGATCTCGAGCCAATTGTGTCTGAGGATTCATAGAGACAGGATCCACCCTTATTTGGTCTGAGATTTTGTAGAGGTAAGAGTTCTATAGTGGCTGGCTATTCTGCTTCTCTGATCTTTCTGCTTTCACCCCCGATATCTGATTCTGGGATTTTATTGTTAAGATTAATTAGGTTACCCTTTAACCATCATATTATAGGCCCTCATCTAAGCCTGTCACATGACAGGCAAACCCTAAGCATGTGAACCTTCAGGGGTCATCGCTTATTCAAAGAGTTACACTTGAAAAGAGGCTTTATAGGTAAAGTTTCTCAGATGAAGACTTCATAACAGCCTTTTTTGTTAATGTAAGATCACAAACAGTTTGTATTCAGCATCTGGACTGCCCTTCCCTCACCCTGGCAAATAAATAGAATGTAGAAATAGCTAAAAGGCTAAATAAGAAGCAAATAATAGTATTGTGGCCTTGAGTGTTGGGGGCACTAATATTTAGAGTTGTTATAAAAAACTCTCCAAAATGTTCTTCTTTAGTAATCATAAAAAACCCTAAGTAACAAGTAAATAAGATAGTATTATCTAGGATAAAGGAGTAGAGGAAAGCAAACAGGAAAAACCATTTGTGACTACAAAGGCATTTATTTCATAGTTAACAGACAATTTTTTTTTTTCGAGACAGAGTTTCTCTGTGTAGCTTTGCGCCTTTCCTGGAACTCACTTGGTAGCCCAGTTTGGCCTCGAACTCACAGAGATCTGCCTGGCTCTGCCTCCCAAGTGCTGGGATTAAAGGCGTGCGCCACCACCGCCCGGCTGACAGACAATTTTTTATGGAATCCATTACAAATATGTTCGTGGAGCTCAAAGAAATCATGATTGTTGAAATAAGAGTTTTGTGAATATATTAATGTACTCCCAAAGAAACATTAAATAATATAGAAAGAAATTACATCTGTAACCCATTAAATACTTCTCTTATCAGAAAAAAAAAATCAGAGAGTGGTCCTCAACAATAGATTTGAATCAGTTGAAAAAAATATTGCCAAGGCTAAAAGATGACTCATCAGTTAAGGATATATGTTGCTCTTTCAGAGAACAGACCCACACAGAAGCTGACAATCATCATTAACTCCAGTTCTAGAGGATTGTATTCCCTCTTCTGGCCTCTGCAGGCTTCTGCACACACATCTTGCACGTACATATTTTCAGGCAAAACACTCATGTGCATAGAAAACAAAAAACAAATCTTTAAAAAAGGAAAAATTGCTAACTTGAAGACAGAAAAGATGTCTTGACTTATGATTGTTTTTGTTGTGTTACTAAAAATACTGAAATTATCATGTTAGAAGATGGAATTTTGAGTAACTCAAATCTGTATTCCTCAGTCATGGTCATTCATATTTCATTCCAGAATAAATTTTTCCATATCCTCTCTCTTTGTGGTCAGAGCTATGTTTTGTGTTGAAAATATGTAAATAGTTTACTAAATTCATATTCTAATGCAAATCAAAGTTGTGGTTTATCTAAAAAATATTTCCATTGGACTGTAATGTTAGCAGGCTTTCTTAACAGGTGATTTTTTTTCTTTCTTGACTTTTTGAGACAGAGTTTTTCTGTGTAGCTTTAGAGCTTATCCTGGAACTCACTTTGTAGACCAGGCTGGCCTCAAACTCACAGAGATCAACATGCCTCTGCCTCCCAAGTAGTGGGATTAAAGGTGTGTGCCACCACCACCCAGCCTAACAGGTGATCTTAATTATAAGCAAATATTTAGTTGCTGTTTAATATCTAATTTTGAAGCTGTAACAATGTACCTGGATTCTAGTAATTACTTTCTGTTTCTATTATTCTTAAACTTGTTGACATATTAACATCACCAAGGAAGGTTTTGAAAAATCCTAAGTTCATGCCATATTTTATTTTAAATAATATATTTTACTTATTCTTTGAAAACTTCACAGATTTATATATTTTTATTATAACTATCCACCACTATATCTCAATAATTTCCCTTAGTGTCCCAATGCCCACTCCCTACAGACTTCATATCCTTTTTCCTTGTAGTTAATAACCCTCTGATCCCAGTTAGTGCTGCACAAATGTGTATGAATGTAGGAATATGCACTGGTGCTTAGGCAACCTACTACAGCTATATTCTCAAAGGAAAATGACTCTTTCTCCTGCAGCAGCCATCATTGATATTAGCTACACTGCTAGGGATGAGAATTTGTGAGCCTCTTTGCCATATATGCTAGAATTTTTGACTGGCTTGATCTTGTGCAGATAACCACAACTACTGTGGGTTTATGTATGTAATAACTATGTGATATCCAGAAGTCAGCATTTCACAATTCTTTTCCTCACCTGCAGGCTCTTACATTCTTTCTGCCTTATCCTTCTTGATGTTTATTTTATAAGCTAATTTAAAAAGTGTATAAGAAATTTGGACAGAAATATTCTGCGTAGGTAAGCAGTGATGCTCAAACTCCCAGAAAACATGGATTATTAAATGAAAATTTCACTATCTGACACAAGGAACCTCCTTATGAGTTATTGATCAAAGTGGCTTCAGAGGCAACAGTAATAATGCAGGTTATTGCTATTGTTCTGTTGCATGATGTAATGAGATGGCATAAATCTATTGCTGAAGAAAATATTCGTTTTTGATGTAGACATCGAGAAACCAAATACTAAGTAATCAGAAGACTATCCCTCTGCTGGCTAACATACACAGTGCCAGAGGATGGGATGCAGGTTAATGGGGGAGAAAATAAATCAGTAGTCTTTCCCAGTACTGGACTCAGTATGGTACAATGGCCAACTGTCAGGGAAGATGTGCCCACAAGTATAGTGTTAGCATGACAAGTATGGGGGCAACCAATCACTTTGTGATAAGAGGAGGTGATACATTTGATCTTCGACAAAGGCTTGAGGTACAAATACTCTGCCACTCTGACTGGTTATGAGTCCTGCAGTACAGGAGGGATTTCATGTTCGGTATTGTACGCCTAGTCAAGAGCACATGAATGAGGAAATCAGAGGCCCTAGAGTTAATCTATTATAGTTCTTTTGCTAATGGCTGTACTGTTAAAGTGCCTTGCAAATGTTGATGTTTATATTCTTAGATTATGTTACCCCCAACCTTGGTCAGAGTATCTTCTTTTTTCAGTGGGTAGTGGTTAATGTAGGCTCATAACAGCTCAAAATGTGGAAAATAAGTGACTATGAATTCTCAGTCATGTATGGGACATCTACATCAACTTTCTCCCATGCAAAATTTTAGACATTACTCTCTTGTTATGTGACTTAAACAGTAACACCTTTAACAGATATCCATATAACTCCAGTTGCAAATAATTTCAAGGTTCTGTATTATTTGTAAAAATAGTTTCAGAGCAATTTAAATAGCTTTATATATGTGTAGACAAAATATTTGTGGAAATAAGTATAACAATATTAAGGCAACTTTCGTTAATATTCAGCAAAAGCATTATCATTTTTAGCCCTGACATATTTATCATCTTGTTCACCATCATATGTTAAACTGTAAGTTCTGTACAACAAAATATGTTCTATTACAAAGTGAAAAATACACAATGATTTTAAATGAAGAATAATATCCTTTTGATAGGTTTTTTCTTTCTTTTGTAGTCATAGAAAAGGAGGATAATGTGCATATCAATAAGGCAATCATTTCCTAAAACAAACTCTTAGAAGTTAAGAAGTGATCTACATAACTACTCTAGATCTTTTCATTATCTCAGAATTTAAAAGCCATATACAGGAACATCTAAGAAATGATAGTATAAAATTTTGCATTCTACAGTAAGAGAACCTGTTAGTTACAGGAAAAGGAATTAAGCATTGTGTCATTTAGAAGTTTTTACAATTAAAAGTTTTATTCCTAGAGGAGCTACAAGACAATTAAATGAAATGCTAACAACAAATTAAATGCTTTATAGGTCAGTCATCCCATTAGGTCTCTTTAGGGAAGCTGTTTTCATATAAAGCATGCCATAACCTATTTGCATAATGAGCCTATCTTAACTGTGCCTTCTGCTCTTTTATGCCATGTTGTTTATCCTGATGCATGGCTGATATAGTGGAGATGTAAAGGATGTAAAAGCTGCTATTTAAAGCAAATAAAATTTGCAAAATTCAGGCATAGTAAACTAAGCATATTAAATCTGACAGCAAGTCTTAAAAACCATAGCTTTGATTTGATATAAAATACTTAGGATATTTCTTCTCATGCAATGACAACAACAGAGTAGAAAGGTGAAATGATAATATAGATATGTACAGAGAAAACAGAAAACAAAAAAAAAACTCCCCTTTGAAAAAAATTGGTAGTTGAGTGCCTGACTTTCAGCATCATTCACCTTACACAGTTTGAATGTACTTTGCATTTTTTGGTACATAATTTTGCTCTGGTTAGTACACACACATACACACACACACACACACACACACACATATACACCATACAGGATTTGCAAGCATATTTTGGTAATGAATCATAATGCATATTACGGTGTATATATGTGTGTGAGTATGCAGAGTTTCAGAGTTGTAAGCATATACAGACAAAACATTTGCAAAAGCAAGTTTAATACCTTTAAACTAACTTCCATTAATAGCAAAAACTATTCTCATCATTATTAGTCTCATATTTTACATATTTTTCACTGAACTAGATTTTATACAACAGATTACTTTTTCTTAATAATTTATTTTGAATGTGGTAGAACATACGCAACATGTGTTTACGTGTGTATGTGTGTGTGTGTGTGTGTGTGTGTGTGTATGTGTGTATGTAGGGTGTGTCTAAGGATCTTTCTTAGGCCTCTCTTTGACTCCTTGTTACTTACAAATGCCACTAAAAGAATGAGAAGAGATTCATAGTGTAGCATAGCAAGTAGGGAGAGTTTATTTCAGAGTATAGGAAAGCACAAACTCAAGGGATAAGAGTTGGAAATGTCCAAAGGGGCCATTGTGGAGAAGAACACTTTCAAACTGTATGAGCATGGACAATGGTCAGATATGCCATTGTTCTGGCTTAATTATGGCTTAATATTTCTAAATTCCTGGGATAGACAGCTTTGCTGAGGGGCATTTTTGTTTGTTTATTTGGATGACAGGGCCATTTGTATTGCATTTCAAAGGAGGGAGCGCATAGTATATCTTTGTTCTTGGTCACAAAGCCTCCTGTAAGATAGACATCCTACAAGGTTTAGGCCTTCTGATATCAAGTTTAGATAGTTATCAATTAATGACATTCCTGGAAGTTCATGATGTCCCATCTTTCCTCAGGGATAGAGACATGTATCAGCTATCATTTCTCTGACTAGTTATGAGAGACCTACAGTTTTAGCCCTTGGTTTATAAGCTTTCACTGTCCAGGGAGGGGACAGAACTAAGATCTTCATATCTTTCTAATATCAAGGTGGAAATATATCAGCACACACAAATATACATACTATATATATTATATATATGCATATATTACATGTACTTATGTAACCACTCTATTAACTCACTCTGTATGAGGAAATATTCAGCTAAATACCCATTTGTTCTGCTATTTATTTATTTTATATTTATGCTCTAAAACTTTGATTTATCAAATGATGTGGGAAATGATGACCCAAAGGCAAATTAACCAAAATAGAAAGCTCTTTCGTTGATGTTCACAAATTTACATTTTCATGGGGCTAGACAGATGTCTTAGTAGTTAGGAGAACATACTGTTCTTGCAGATGTTCCAAATTCAGTTTCCCATAACCCATGTAGAGCATCTCACAACTTCCTATAACTCCAACTTTAGAATGTCTGACACTTGACACTTTCTTCTGACTTCAGAAGGCACCTGCACTCATGTCCACCTACCTCCGCTCGTGCGCGCGCACGCGCGCGCGCACACACACACACACACACACACACACACACACACCCCTAATTAAGAAATAAAACAAAAATGCAGAAAGCAAATTTTCATAATCAGTATATATACTTTGTAAAGGATATTCATAATCCAGTTGTATTCTGCTATCTATTGCAGGTTTAACTAATTGAACAGGGTAGTGGATAGTCATTCCAACTTTGACCTGGAAATACCACCCCCTTTGAGGCTTTGGTAACTGTCACGCCTACAAGGCAAAGCCAAGAGAGGACCCCTGAAGACCCAAGATCCGGATGGGGGAGCTCTCTTGGTTCCTGGACCCTGGATGCTGGAGGTAGACCGAGCAGAGTTCTCCAGAGAACACCACCAGACTGTGCTAGAACTTTTCCAGACCCTGTAACCTATCCCTTCACTTGTAAGTTACCCCACAAAATAAACCTCCCTTTTAACTACGTGAAGTTGCCATAATACTTTAACCAATAAAATAGCATTTAAGAATTTGTGTTATCCTGTGTATTTTTTGTCATTATTTGAATTACTAGGTTTATTGTTGAGCTAAACCAAAAATAGACCTCATCATAAATATTTAATATGCATTTCAATTAGTTGTTTAAACATTTTAAGGACTAATTAAAACAAAAACCTTAGGGTCAAAATTTAAGTGTTTTCAACTTTGTTAATAATTTTTGGCAAAAAAATGGGAAAATGGTATTAACAAGTTATTAATAAGTACTGGTTAATTGCATGTATTTATTTGACTGGGTTTAGAGTGTTCAGGTGTTTAGTCAAAACTTCCTTTGAGTATCTGTGTGGATGGTTTTAGATGAGATTAGCATGTGAATTCATAGATTTCCTTTCTAATGCAGGTTGTAGTCATTTCAGTTGAAGACCTAAGTAAAAAGTCTGTCTCTTCTACAAATAAAATACAAATCTTCTCACTGGTTGAGCTGATACACAGACCCTTTTTTTTCAATTTAGAATCAAATAGATTCATTAACACCTCTGACTTCTTCAGTCTATTGAGCTAGAGACTATAGTGGCAGCTCTTCCAATCTACTATAGAGCCTGGAATGTGTCAATATCCATAACTACATGAGTTAAATCTTTGTAAGACTGATTTTTCTCCACATACAGAGAAAAATCTGGCCCTATGATTGTATTCATGTGGATATCTCTTTCTACTATAAAAATGTGAAAGTTATATGTTAAATATATACATAAGCATGCATTTCCTTAGTTGATGTCCTCCATTATCCCACCTATAGACAGTGAGGAATTAATTAATGAGGTATAGTTGGAACAAATATAGTTTTGATTTCCTTGTTTATCATCTCTTTTTCTTTTAGCTATTTCTGATAAAAGAATCTATTCTATTAATTATTTAAATGGCTATACTCATGTTAGGATATGACTTACAGGAGTGTTATCCTGCTATAAGAGTTCAGATGAGAAGGAAAGGAAGAGGTTTGGGGTTCATGGCCTTATTTTCCTATGTTTTTTATTTTATTTTATTTTATTTTATTTTACAATATAATTCAACTTTACATATCAGCCATAGATTCCCCCGTTCTCCCCGCTCCCACTCCGCCGGCCCACCCCCCATTTCCATCTCCTCCAGGGCAAAGACTCCCCCGAGGATTGAGATCAACCTGGTGGACTCAGTCCAGGCAGATCTAGTTCCCTCCTCCCAGGCTGAGCCAAGCGTCTCTGCTAAGCCCCAGGTTTCAAACAGCCAATTCATGCACTGAGCACAGGACCCAGTCCAACTGCCTGGGTGCCTCCCAAACAGATCAAGCCAATCAACTGTCTCACCCATTCAGAGGGCCTGATCCAGTTGGGGACCCCTCAGCCATTGGTTCACAGTTCGTATGTTTCCATTTGTTTGGCCACTCGTCCCTGTATTCCATCCATCCCTGGTCCCAACAACTCTTGCTCACATAAACCCTCCTCCTTCTCGCCAATTGGACTCCCAGAGCTCCACCCGGGGCCTGACCGTGGATATCTGCATCCAGGTCCCTCAGTCATTGGATGGGGTTTCTAGCAAGACAATTAGGGTCTTTGGCCATCCTATTACCAGAGTAGGTCAGTTCGGGCTATTTCTCCACTATTGCCAGTAGTTTATTGTGGGGGCATCTTTGTGGATTTCTGTGGGCCTCTCTAGCACTTTGCTTCTTCCTATTCTCATGTGGTTTTCATTTACCATGAACATTCATGAACAGTCTGGACGTGAGTGGGGGTAATGAGGGGCGAGGGTCGAGGGAACGAGAACTTGGGGGAGCGGGACATCCCAACTGGATCAAGAACAGAGAGGGAACACAAGGAATGTTCATTTTCCTATGTTTTATAGTGCATGAGAATACATTTTTGTCTGGAAAACTTGAATATCCCAGCCGTTTTAGTTTAGGGTTATAATTTCTGTGGTGAAACCCCATGATGGAAAGCAACTTGGGGAGGAAATGGTTTATTCTCTCATAGTTCCATATAACAGTTCATCCTCAAAAGCAATGAGGACAGGAACTCAAGCAGGGCAGGAACCTGGAGGTAGTAGCTGATGCAGAGGCCATGGAGGGGTGCTGATTATTAGCTTACTCCCTATGTTTTGCTTAGCCTGCTTTCTTTTCTAATCCAGGACCACTATCACAATGATAGCTCCACTCACAAAGGGCCGGGCCCTCCCTTTTCAATAGCTAATTCAAAATATACCCTACAAGCTTACCTGTAGCCTGATCTTATGGAGATTTTTTTTAATTGATGTTCCCTTCTCTCAAATGACTATAGCTTGTGTCAAGGTGACATGAAATTTATCCAGCACACCACCATAATAAGATTATCACTGGGCATCCAATTTGAAGTGAAGCTTAAGGAAATCATGCATATTTTACTAACCACTTAACTTTAATTACAACTTTTAAATATTTAAAGATCCTGTTTATGTACGTTACATTACCTTTGACCTCAGCCTACAAAATGTAAGGATTGCTTAACATCATCAAATTGTTGAATGTTGACAGAAAGGTTTATATGAATTTTCTATTTTAATTTAATAATTTATTCAGGAAAATTATGTAACTCAGATTGAGTAAACTTTTAGCTCATTTTCATCTCTGTGATGATAAATAAATGAGACTAGGTAAGAGTTTCAAGAAAGCATGTAAGAAATAAAAGACTGAAATATTTGTTCAGAAGTAACATAATGAGAAAGGAAGACAATAAGTAAAAATTATTTTTAGGGCTAGGTATGAAAATGGGTTAAATTCATGTATCGTGTCTATTTGCTTCTTTCACTTCTATGTATTATATGTATAACAAGGAAAACAAGATATAGCAAGAGATAGCAAATGACTAAAGTTCAACATTCACTTTGTTAAATTCTATGGGCTAGTCGTAAATTAAACCATAAAAAGCAAAGTATTACTATATATGAATTTGCAATTTATTAATTCATGACCATTTTAATTACAGGCCAGACCTACAAGACACTGCTTACCTGGTAGCAGCCAACTTGTTACCTGAAGCCAAAGGCACTGGCAGCACCCTGGTTAGGGCTATTTCTTCATCTTCCACGAATTTTAATTTGTTTAGAAGATGTAGCCAATCACAAACAGAAAACTGATTATGGCAACTTTGTCTTAGGAGGCCAGATGCATGATCTGCCTGTAGGAAGTGGTAAAGAGGAAAATAAGATGATAGTCAGAAATAACCACCAAAGTATGCTTGAAAACAAAGACAAACATCCATCTATTTGTCCATTTGGACACATCCTTGCACCCTATCTATAGCCTCCATAGTCCTGTACATTTTTCCTGCTGCTCTACTCATGCCTGTATCCCTAAAAGTGGCCTGACTCTCCATCCACATTCCTTATCATATTCCTGCATAGACTGTCTATGCATATCTATTGTCTCTCCAGTTTCTTTTACTTAGACTTCTTTGAAATTCCTTGAATTCTGCTGCAATCTCTTTAACATTTTATAGTCGCTTTGAAACCTATCTATCTATCTGTCTGTCTGTCTGTCTGTCTGTCTGTCTATCCTGATAGACTATTTTACCGTGAAGTATATAGTATGTAATCTTTAATTAGGATTGTAATAAAACAACCTTATTTTGCCTCATCAACCTATCAAGGACAGCAGAACTACTTAGTAAAAATTGTTGCCCGTAAATCTTTGAATTGTTTTTTGTATTATTATGTAATAAATTTTGATTTTGTGGAAAGACTCAAATCTAGCTTATGACACAGCATTCTCATGACAGTGTCTAAGTCACAAAAATTGGCTTCTGTTCTTCTTTTCCTCAGTGTTCCCTTTTGAAAATTCTGGTGAGCTGTGGTATATGCAGCTACTTTTTGAGCCAGTATCTGCATGCATATAATGTATAGGTGCTTGTGTATAATTATAATAGATGTATGCCTTCATATCAATTATGAAATTGTGACTACACTTCATGTGAAATAATACTCAACTGCCTAAAACTCTGTGCTCCACCTGAACTGGGAGCACTAAATGCATCTAGAATAAAGAGGTCTAAAATATCTTCCCTTCATCAACTTATCTATGCTGAATTTATTCTTCTCAGAATCAATCTGGTTTTAAATATATCCCCTGAGAGTTTCTGTCTCCCAAGAGTTCAGTAGAAGGATGCCTGAGAGAATATGTGAATTATCTAAAGGGTGTTCAGTTATCCCCATCACTAAATTATCCCCTTACCAGTTTTTCCTACTCTTTTCTGCCCTTGAGAAATTCAATTCTCTTCATTGTTATTAACCAGAGTAATTCAACTCTTCACCTTCTATTTGGCTCTGGGATCATCTTTTACATATGCAAATAGCCATTAAGGTACTCAGTTAAGCAGTGATACAAAGCTATAAAATCTGCTTCTTAGCCATCAACCAAGGAAATAAGAATTACAGACATTTGCTTCGTTCCCAATGTGAATGAAATACTACACTTTCTTTACAATAAAATTGCTGTTAACACCAATTCTGATTTTTAGATCACTTTTTCTGATGCAAATACATAGGTAAAATTAGTGTGTGGTTCATGCAATTTGGTACTTCTACAAATGAATCTTTCTGAAGGGCTCACGTTCCTCACCCATAACAAAAGTAACATTTCTGTCCTTACAGTGTTATAGTCAAGTGGAACCTGGTACATGGTAAACACCTGGTATCACATAGCTGTTACTATCATCTTTACATTATAGTAATAGAATTTTATATGGATTGGGAGCAAGATGGCCCAGAAGGTAAGTGTACTTACCACCAATACAGTAGAAGTTGAGAGAGAGACATGACTGCAAGTTGTTCTCTGATGTCTACACATGCACTGCGACATACATATACATACATCAACAAAAATAAATAAAATGCAAAAATATATTAAAAAGCAGAATTCTATATTAAGGAGTAAGGTTTATTTAATAAAAATACTGATTTTTTTCCATTAACTTCATGTATATCACTGCCAATTCTTAACATTTTTATTCATTACTCACCATAAGAATATAAAGCTTTAAACATAAAAGCCGTATCTTTCATCTTAAAGGGAATAAAAAATAGTTTATACTGGAGCCATTATGAGTTACCACAGCCTAGGAACAAAAATTTGGGTGACCCCAAAATTAAGTGTTAAAATGCAGAAGCAGTTTCATAAAATTTTTATAGTTTTACAAAATAAAATCATAAATCAAAGCAAGTTTACAACACGGTGAGCACAGCAGAGAAGAAGAGGTAGAATGAGATGTAGGGACGCTATTCTACAGGCCCAAGACACTATCTGATGACATTCTTAGGTTTTGGATTGGCAGAAGCTCGTTTCCTGCTAAGTTAATAGCTTCTTGGGCTTTTATTTATTGCCACAAAATGTTAGTTCTAAGTTAATAGCATCTGAAAGGGTTTTATTTATTATCAGGAGATGTTAGTTGAGATACAGAGTCTGGCAAGGAATGGCTATTCTGGGGAGCTAAAACTGGCCCAATATAAAGTAATTAGCCTCTGAACCTGTAAAATTCCAATCTTTCCACAGTACTGAAATTCCAATCAGTCCATTCGTGTCTCCAGACAGACTGCTTCCAGGAGTTTTTTTGTTCACAGCCAGAAACAGCTACTTTTTAAGAATTTTCATTCACACAACAATGGTGGTGCCCACCTCATAGAGTTTATTACAGAATTAATTTGAATATGTCTAAGGTGGGTAAAAATATCTGAATGTTGATCAGTACTATAAATCAGCTAGTCATTACTATGGCTATTCTTATTTTCTATTTAGTATTTCTCCAAGAAGATTTATATATGGATAATTATGAAATATTTCCATATGTCTGGTTCTAGGGTCATGTTGTTTTTAGGGACTTTATTATTTAGCTATTATAGCTTATTATTTATTTTTGTGCATTGAATGCATTTTTATGTTGATAAAGGTCCATTTTGGATCATACGCATTTGGTTAATATAAAGTATAATAAATAAATAAATGAAACATGAATATTCTTTAATGGGCTATCTTTACATAACTATTTTCTGTACGCTGTTGTATATTATAAGTATAGATTTAATGAAGTGATTAATATTAAAGAAAAGGGAAGTTATAAAGTTACACATAGTCTATTGCCTTTTTCCTGTAATTAAAACCAGTGAGATTTTGTTTCCGATCCAGGACATATTTCATTTCTATAAAAATAGTGAAGCAAAGTGCTGGAGAGATGGTTTAAACTTTAAGAGCACTTGCAAATCTTTCAGAGCATCTGGATTCTATTACCAGCACCCACACTATAGCTCACAACCATATGTAACTTTAGAACTAGGAGAATCCAATGATCTCTTCTGGCCTACATGCACACTTCTCACATAGAGTACACTAACATACACAGGCAAAAAACTCATACACACACGAAAATAAATATATAAAAACCTCAAAGGAAGCTTCTCAAACCTGGTGTAGGAAGTTTTGTTACACAGTCTATGGCACTTGTGGGGAGCATTGTCAGCCCAGATGAGAAAATTGTGTTTGGCTTGTTCTTCTTTTTCTAAAATTTTGAATTATATCATTAAAATATTTGTGTTCTTTCTGATATTTTAGTGTAATTACTTGGAGCTATAAATTTCCCTCTTAGGATTACTATCAAGATATCTCATAGTTATCATTTAGTTCCAGAAGTTCTTTAGTCTACTTATTGATTTCTTCTTTGACCTATTAATCATTCACTAATGAGTTGCCCAATTTCAATGAGTTTGTGTGGGTGCTAAAGATCTGTTTGCTATTCATTTTAGGTTATACTATGTTATTGTCAGAAAGAATAGAGCATGGAATTATTCCAATCTTTCTGAACTTATTAAGATTTGTTTCTTATTCCATGACATGGTCTATTTTAGAGAATCTTCCATCTACTGCTGAGAATAATGTATATTCTTTGGTGTTTGAGTGAGAGAGATATTCTGTAGCGACCCATTAGGTCTATTTGATCTGTGATATTATTTAATTCTGATGTTTTTCTGTGTGTATTTCTAATACAGATTGTAATGGGTAGCTGTTCCAGCTTTGACCTGGACATACTACCCCCACTGAGGCTTTGGTAACTGTCACGCCTACAAGGTGGGGCTGAGCAGGAACCCTTAAGACCCAAGATCCGGATGTGCCAGCTCTCTTGGTTCCTGGATCCTGGACACTGGAGGCAGACCAAGCACAGTTTTCCAGAGAACACCGCTGGACTGTGGTACACCTTTCCCGGACCCTGTAATCTATTCCTTTACTTGTAAGTTATGCTGCAAAATAAACCTCCCTTTTAACTATGTGGAGTTGCCTTAATACTACAACCAATAACAGATGACCTTTCTATTAGACAACATAGGGTTTTAAAATTACCTACTATAAATGGGTTGATGTTAATCTGTGTCTTTAATTTCAATAATACATTTACTATGAAACTTGGTGCACCAAAGTTTGTTTTGTATAAATTTAGGATAGGATTGTCTTTTTGGTCAAGTTTCCTATGATTGACGTGAAGTATTCTTTTTTATCACTTCTGATTAGCTCTAGTTTGAAGTCTACTTTGTCAGATATTTGTAGATGTAACAGTCTTATTAAATAAGAAACACAGAGCCAAATGCAGAGTTGAAAGCCCAGCTAGCTTAGTCGGTAGAGCATGAGACTCTTCATCTCAGGATGAAGGATTGCAGTGGCAGCTAAGGGTAAGAAAGGGTTTTAAGTCTCAGCTCTTAGCTACTGCTCTAACCTCTTGGGCTTTTAACTCTGCATTTGGCTCTGTGTTTCTTATTTAATAAGACTGTTACATCTAGACAAAAGAGGGGAAATGTGGTGACATTGTGTTCCCCAAAATATGGTACACCTTAATAAACTTAATCTGGAGTCAGAGAACACAACAGCCACTATATATAGAGGCCAGAAAATGGTGGCATACACGCCTTTAATCCTATCACTTGGGAGGCAGAGATCCATCTGGATATCTGTGAGTTTAAAGGCACACTGGAAACAGCCAGGCATGATGACTCATGCCTTTAAACCTAGAAAGTGAGCCTTTAATCCCAGGAAGTGATGGCAGAAAGCAGAAAAGTATATACAGCGTGAGGACCAGGAACTAGAGCCAGTTAAGCTTTCAGACTTTCAAGAAGCAGTCAGCTGAGATCCATTCTGAATGAGGACTCAGAGGCTTCCAGTCTGAGGAAAGAGGATCAGCTGAGGAACTGTTGAGGTGAGGAAGCTGTGGCTTCTTCTGCTTCTCTGATCTTCCAGCATTCACCACAATACCTGGCTTCAGGTTTGATTTTGTTAATAAGACCTTTTAAGGTTCATGCTACAGATATTAGGGTAGCAAACTTTTCTTGCTTCCTAGTCCCATTTGATTGGGATACTTTTGCCCATCCTTTTTCTCTAAGGCAGTGGTTGTTTTGAACTTTAAGATGTTTTTCTTGTAGACAACGGATTATTGGCTTTTGTTCCTGATCAATTCATCCAGCCTATGTCTTTTGATTGGAGAATTGAGCCTGTTAAAATTAATAATTACTGCTGGGCGTTGGTGGTGCACGCCTTTAATCCCAGCACTCAGGAGGCAGAGGCAGGCGGATCTCTGTGAGTTCGAGGCCAGCCTGGGCTACCAAGTGAGCTCCAGGAAAGGCGCAAAGCTACACAGAGAAACCCTGTCTTGAAAAACCAAAAAAAAAAAATTAATAATTACTAAAAGGTGTGTGTTGATGGCAGTCATTGTATTGTTCGTTTTTGTTGCTGTTCATGATCTCAGTGCTATTTTTTGTTCCAGTAATTATAATTTTTCTGTTCTTTTCACCATTTCTTAACTATGCTCATTATTCTCTTCACCTTGAAATATTGCTTCCTGCATTTCCTTTAAGATTGTTCTGTAGATTTTTTTAGACTGTTTATATTACAGATTTTTTTTTTCCTCATCCACTACCGCAGAAAGTTTTGCTGGATACAGAAGTCTAGGTTGGCCACTGTGTTCTTTTAGGATTTGAGATGCATTGTTTCAGGCTACTCTGGCTATCAAACTTTCCATTGAGAAATCAATTGTTATTCTGATGGGTTTTCCTTTACATATGACTTGTGTTTTGTCTCTTGCAGCTTTTAAAAGACTCTCTTTGTTCTGTGTATGTAGTGTTTTAACTATGATGTGGTGTGGAGATTTTCCTTTCAGGTTTTGTATCTTTTGTGTTCTATATGTTTCTTATATCTCTGCATGGGAGATGCTTCTTTCTATGTTTGTGTTGACGATCTTGCCTATAAAATGAACTTGGTATTCTAAGAACTTATCTATGCCTATATGTCAAAAGTTTGGTCTTTTTATGTTGTTCCACATTTCCTGTATGTTCCGTGCTTATTTGGTGTAGATTCTCCAATTTATCTTTGAGTCCTGATTTTCTATTTTATTCTTTGCTTCATTCTCCTTACTCCTGAGTCTGTCCTTTGAGTTTTCTAGTTTAGTTACAGGAGTTTTCTATTCAATCTTCATTTTAGCTTGAGTCCTCTTAAATGTTTCTGTTTATGAATTTCATTATCAAATCCTGGATTATCTTTGCCATTTCTGTCATCTTTCTGTTTGTATTTTCTAGGAATCACTCAGGTATTCATTCTTTTTAAGTTCATAGGACTGTTTCTTTGTGTCTTCTTTAAACTTCTTGAGTTCTTTGATGAAGTTTATGTCTTTTTTAATTTCTTTGTTCTGGGGTTCATTAAGGTAATTCTTTTTTTTTGTTTTTTTTTTTTTTTTTTTTGTTTTTTTTTTTTTTTTTTTTTTTTTGTTTTTCGAGACAGGGTTTCTCTGTGTAGCTTTGCACCTTTCCTGGAGCTCACTTGGTAGCCCAGGCTGGCCTCGAACTCACAGAGATCCGCCTGGCTCTGCCTCCCGAGTGCTGGGATTAAAGGCGTGCGCCACCAACGCCCGGCTGGTAATTCTTATGGGTGAACATTTCTATAAAACTGTTGGGGTGTGGTAGGGTACTGCCTTGATCTTTCATATTGTTTGTATTTTTGCCATGAGATTTAGAAATGTGAATTCCTTTTTTTTTTTCTGAGACAGGGTTTCTCTGTGTAGTTTTGGTGCCTGTCCTCTGTAGACCAGGCTGGCCCCAAACTCATAGAGATCTGCCTGGCTCTGCCTCCCAAGTGCTGGGATTAAAGGCTTGTGCCATCACTGCCAGGCAGAATGTGAATTTCTTTTGTTAGGTTCTTGTATGATACAGAAAGAGAAGATGGAGGGAGAACACACGATGTACAGGCTGGGTTGAGACTAAAGGTTAGATATGGCTTAGGTGGAATGAAGTCAAATGGACACAATGGGCTGGTATAATGTGCAGGTTGTGCTTTCTGGTCCAAATCTGGTGTTGGAGGGTATATCTGAGTATTGAGGAGGGTGTATGGAGGGGAGGGTCAGGTGAATTCAACTTGTTAGACTCTAGCAAAGGGTAAGCAGGATTTGACTTAGCATAGAGGTTGAAGGTGGTGTGGGATGGGACTGTAGGTTGTGCACACACAGAGAAGTTCTTGGAAGAAGCCAAGAGATTGGAGACAGTGAAAGCAGGATTGACTAGATTAGGCCAGGGCATTGCATTTGGGACCTTCCAAGATCTGTGGTTTAGAAAAGAGTACATGTAGAGGAGGATCAGGTGGACTCACCCAGCTAGACGCTAGTAAATTGTGTCCTGAGTATAATTTTAAATTTTTAAATCAATTAAATGTAACATTATGTCAACTTTCCTATATTAGTTAATATTTGTTTTGTGTTCTAGTAGATACTCTAGTTTAGAACTATTCTTTGGGCTGTTGATTATAATCTGCAATGTTTGTATAGAATGCTCTATAGATGTCTGCTAGGCCAATTTGAACTATGATATCATTTAAATATGTTTTTCTGTTTAATTTTGTTGTGATGACCAGTCCTGGTGAGGGTGGGGTATTGAAATTACCCACTATTATTGTGCTGGGTATGTTCATTGTCTTTATAACCAGTAATATATGTTTTATGAAATTGTAAACATCAATATTATATATATATATTGAACTATGATCTTTCTGGCTTGTTTAGTTTGATTTTTCTCATGGAGATATTACTCTCTTAATTACCCCACAAATCATAATTATATTTGAGGACATTATTACATAAACATCCCTACACATGGTTTCCAAAACCATTCAATATCTTTGTAGAGAGCTACTGAATTATCTTTTCTTAAGGTTTGCCTCTGCTCCTGGGCAAAATTTCTGGAAAACTGCTATGGTGCTACACATAGAAACACTCTTCATTTGTTTCTCCTTATCTCAGCTTTGCAAGCAGGGTACTCAGCTTATACTGACACCTCTGACCTCATTGCCATGTCTTAGTAATGTCAAAACTTTAAATCAGAAGCAAGTAAGTTCAGATGAATGCAATATTGCCTCTAGGATTCACTTTCATAGTCTCCAGAAACATAGACCTGGAGAATGTTGAAAAATGTAGAGAAATAGTACAATACCTAGCTAGGACTTTCAAATACAAAGAACCTTGTTATAGAGGATACAGTTACTGTAATAGGGTTTCTGTAATGATATTTATTAGGCCAGGAATGGGAAGAAAGCTAAAATCCAATAAGTTGTAGCTATTTATAATACTATTTATCTAAATAAATAAATTTTTAAATAATTATATTTGGTCAAATTCTATCACATCTAAGTATTTTGCTGCTGTTAATTTTAATTAAAGAAATAATTTCCAACAGCATTTTAGTCACTGCTGTATTGTTGCAAAGAGACACCATGACCATGGCAACTCTTATTAACAAGAAAGCACTTAATTGGGGCTTGTTTACAGTTTCTGAAGTTTAGTCTATTCTCATGATGGCAGGGAGCCTGGTGACACACAGGTAGGTATGGTACGGGAGTAGCAGCTGAGAGTTCCACATCAGAATTCACAGGAAAGGAGGAAGAGAGACACTCTGGGCTTGGACTGGGATTTTTGAATCCTCAAAGCCCATGCCCAGTGACACACATCCTCCATTAAGGACACAACTCCTAATCCCTTCAAATAGTGCTACCCTAGTGACCAAAAGTAAATATTCAACTCTATAAGGATGTGGGGGCTGTTCTTATTCAAACCGCCTCTAACAGTTAATAATTGTTATGCTAAGAAGATGATATAGAGTACTTCTCTGGTCAGTTCATAATGTATCATTGCATGTGATAGACTTTTTTTTAATTGAAAATACATTTTCTTACATACAATATATTCTGATTATGGCTTCCTCTCCCCCAACTCCTCCCAGATCTTCCTTACTCCTCCACCCACCTAATCCACACCTTTCTTTCTCTCACTCATGAGAAAACAGGCAGTTAAACAACAATGATAATACAAAATGAAAACAAATGAAGCAGTGCAGAGCAAAACAAACAAACAAACAAACAAAAAAAACAGCAAAAATGAGAGCCAAAGAAAAAGCAGAAGAAACATACATAGGAAGAGACGCAACACACATTTACATACAGAGAAAAAAAACTCATAAAAACAAAATTGCAAAATTTAATACATAAGCAAATGATTGGCAAGCTTAAAAACTGCCCAGATTGAGCATTATGAGATAAAGATCCTCCAAAAATGTCATTATGTTCCTTTTGTGGTGGCCATCTCCTGCTGAGCATGGGTTAGGCCTTTAAATGTGGTTTGTATACCTATTGAGACTCTATTGGAAAAAAAAAATTAACAACAAAAAAACCCACTTTTTGTGAACAGTAATCAGTAGGAGATAGCTTGTGTTCACTTCTCCTCTCAGCACTGGGACCTCATCTGTCTCATACCTGTGCATTCTCTGTGCATCTGCCACAGTCTCTGTGAGTTCTTATGTGCATTAGCAATGTTGTGCCTCAAAGGCCTGATTCTCTTGGTGTCTTCCATCACCACTGGCTTTCTGCTTCCTCTTCCACAAAGTTCCCTGAGCCCTGAAGGTAAAGATTTGATGGAGACATCCCATTTAAGATTTTGTGTTCCAGCGTCTCTCACTCTCAACATATCATCTGTCTGTGGGTCTCTGTAGTTTTTCCCACAAACTGCAGGAGAAAGATTCTCTGAGGATGGATGAGCAATACAGTAACTATAAGTGTAGCACAATGTTATTAGGAGTCATTTTATTGCAGTATTCACTTAGAACAGCAGTATTAATTTTTCTCCTAACCTATGGTCAATCTAATCTAAGTTTTTGATCACCTAAACAGTGTCCGGCATGGGTCCCATCGTATGGAGTGGGCCTTAAATCTTCTCACTATTTCCATAAAACTTTACATAGTCTACAGTATGGATAAGAGTCCATAGATTCTGAATAGAACTTCCAAAAATAGAAATGTTTAAATACCTATGTGTTACCCTAGCCTCCTTCTTATAAAGATTCCGATAATTGCATTAACTCCATTCAGATAATCAAGGTCGATTATCTTTTCTCATTATCCTTATCATAATCATGTACTCATTGGCCATTTTTTCCATAAAGGGCAGTCCATTCAGAAGTTCTCTGGACTATGCTGAGTATATCCTTCAGTTGTCATTATTCTTCTTACCATAGTAGGAAAATGAATCCAGTACAAGGAAACATCTATTCTATTTGTCTAACATTTAAATGTAAGAAGATATTTTCCTCCTTTCAATATGTATTTTATTTCATTTATATTAAGTAAAAATACTGTAAACGAACAAATGATAAAATACTCAGTGAGTTTCCCTGATGACTCTCCACATTGTCCTAATCTACATAGAAAATATATTTGTACTAGTATTTTACACAGCCACAATAAAATATTTCCAATATTATGGTAAATATTTATTCATTTTTCTTCCCATTAAGACCAATTCCTAAATTTTATTTTCTATACCAAATCATGTATTAAAGACCATTAAATTCAATCAGATAGTGGTTGACTGCACCCACAATTTTTATGTCACTATTGCACCAATGTATCTTGCAGGCAATCTACACTAGTGTAGATTACAGGGTTTGTAGCTGGATTGATATTTATCTTTCTCCTCTGGTAGTATGTAGAGTACCTTCCAGTACCAGGAACACTGATCAATAGAGATGAAGGTTCAAATTATGCATTGTGGTAGTTTGAATATAATTGGCCCCCATAATCTTGTAAGGAGTGACACTGTGAGGAGGTATAGCTTTGTTGGAATAGGTATGGCCATGTTGGAGGAAATGTGTCACTGTGGGGGTGGGCTTTGAGGTTTCCTATGCTCAGGATACTGCTTAGTGTCTTAGTGGACTTCCTGTTGCCTGCAAGATGTAGGATTCTCAGCTATTTCTCCACCACCATGTCTGCTTGCACACTACCATGCTCTCTGCATGATAATAATGAACTGAACTATAAGGGAGCTACCCCAATTAAATGCTTTCCTTCACCATTCTTAAAACATTATGAAACTAGTACAAAGTCTCTTCTGGAAGAACACCTTGTAAAAACTGTTACAGGGAAAAGAAAGTACATCCAGAGTAGTATTGATTTCTCACAGATCTCAATAAATCCTACACATCTTTTAGACATGGTCCTTAGGAAGATTTGCAAAGCAAGTTGCTTAAGAACCAGCAAGGACACAAACAGGTGTTGTTCAGAAATTTTCTTGAAATCAAGACCAGTCTATATTTAATTCAGCATTAATTAATCATTATCACAATCAAAACATTGTCAAAGTTCATGCCCTTTTGTGGGACTAAAAAAAATTCAATATAATTAACCACTAAAGATTATTTTTTCCACAGACATTATTCTAAGAGGCATTTAAAGAAAGCATTTGGTATTATGAATTAATTGAAAGTTGAAAACTTGCACTGGTTCATTGTCCTGATCATGTGTCTTCATTTCCTGGCCCTTTATACGGATACTATTCAATATCTCCTTCTGGGCTCCTGTTATTCTCTGCTTCGTAATGAGTTGAGATATATTACAGCTTGTCTTTCCTTCATGTTTCTCTATTTGTTTCTTACATTTGTCCTGGAGTTTAGAAAGAAAAAATCTGTATGTGTTATGATTTCCCAACTTGATAACATTATTATATATTTTATGCTGTTTCTAAGTTTCTCTACGTAAATATAGCCAGTTGATTTTTGAAAAAATGACTTAACTATTAATTATTAATTAATGTGAAAAAATGATAATGATGATAAAATTTGGGACTACGTTGTCTCCTTCTGCCTGACCTAAGTACTTCCTGTATTGACATATGCATTTTCCCAAAGTTGCTAGACTAATTAAATATCCCATGAAGTATAAAATTTAGTCATTTGGTGAGTAGCATCTTTTTATGTCAAAGTTGTGTGAGATAAGGTTATACCATTATTGTTTTACCTGCAATTTTGCATAAACAACCAGGATTACTTAGTACTAGCTTTTGACAATATTTTAAATTCTTGAGATAAACGTGTTTTTATGTAGTTACAAATAAAAATAAATCTTTATTTAATAGGCTTCAAATAATCTCAGACTTTGAATTTGATAGTACTGGAACTTGGTCATCTTGATTTTTGCTGTTTTTTGTTTTTGTGCTATTATTTGTTTTTTTCCCCCCAGGTTATTTTTATCACAACAAAATCTGTTGGAAAGATAAAGCCCTGTGCATAGTTGAAACTTTTTCTCTTTTTGACTTTCTCATTCTTCCACTAAATGACATGTCTCTGGTTGCTTCATCTGGATCTTGTATTTTCCTTTTCTTCTAGGATATTTTATGCTAGAACTATTTTAGAGCGAAGGCAATATTAAGGCTTGAGAACTAATGCTTTCTTCAGCAACACCTGAAATTTATTTTTTGGAGTTGTGTGTGGTAGAGCATGTCTGCAATCTCTGCATTCTGAAGGGTGTAGTATGATGATTGTCATGGGTTGGAAGCCACCTTGACTACATAGCAAGGCCGTTGTTAAAAACAAAACAAACCGAACCCTCAACAGAAAAAACAAAAAGTACAGAAATCTTATTTTTGGTGCCCTTTCATGTCATATTTGATCAATTTACTTTATTTTCTCATTCTAAACCCCATGTTTTCTGTAGGGAACAAAGAGTCTTCTGAACACAGATAAGCACTGGAGAAGTCAGGAACGTTTTACACACAGTTTACCCATTCAATGGAATGAGGTGTGAAGCTGCTCCTCTGGAATGCTAGGAATGATGTGAATGATGTAGTTTTACAACCTGGTGATCCTTTGCTGTCTGATGAGACAGGCTCTGCCTTATCTCCTAGAAATTATGTTTTTACTTTTTAAGACCTTTTACCCTAAATCTTGAGCATTGCTTTTAGATCCTAAAACCCTCTCTTACGAATGGGGTCACTTGTGCTTTACAACAACAGCCTAAATGACTTCTAGGTTATTTTAGGGCCAGGCCAATCCCAACACTCACAGGCATTGTGTTTACCTCAGTCAAACTGCCTAGACACTAAATCTTGGCCACTATCTCTGAGTCAACAGTACCTATTCTTGTGAAAGAAGCCAGATATACTTTATAAGAAATCTCAGTGTAAACATGTCTTAAATTGTTGTACCCTTGGGACTGAGTTAATTGTTACCTAAATACTTTTTCCAAAATTGTGCTGTGCTTAAATATGGCTAAAGCAAAATGATCTGGGACAGAATCTAGAAGTAAAGCCTGAAGAGGAATCACCACAGTTTTTCCTCTCTATATACATATCTAAAGATTTTCTTGAAAGAACTTACTTTGTTTGTTTGTTTGTTTTTGTTTTGTTTCTTTCCTTGAAAGTACAGAGAACCACAAACCTGTGGCACTGTGATTAAAGGTATGTGCCACCATGCCCGGTAAAACAACTTTTATTCTTTTTCTCTATCTGAATTAGTTTTTTTTCTTTCAAACAGCCTATGTGTTTCCCCCGTTAGAATACGGAGGGAAATATTGGAGGGAAAATATAAATTCATTTGGCATTGCAAAGTAAAATAATCATAAAGCTTTATATGATTTCTTTTTAATTACAATCTTTTAGATCTTAAAGTAAACTGGGTTATGGCTCTGCTTGGAAGAAAAGGAATAAGAAGATAAGAAGTTCACATTCATTAGAACTCTCCATTTGTGAACTCTAACCCCTCCTTTTATTGGAAAGATTTTTTTTCTCACATAATATATCCTGATTACAGTTTCTCCTCTCTCTACTCCTGCCAGTTTCTCATCACCTCCTGTACCATCCAGGTCTACCCATTTTCTGTTTCTCATTAGAAAACAGACCTCTAAGGGATAATAATATAAAATAATGCATCAAAATAAAACAACACAAACAAACAGAAGGAAAAGAGCCCAAGAAAAGGCAAAAGAATCAGATATAAATACAGAGATCCACTTGATTGCAAACAAGAAGCCATTATGTATAATCAAAGAACCTATAGAATAAAGAAGAGAGAAAATAACAAAATATATATACAAATAAAATAAAAATAAAAATTAATATTAAAAATGTCATTATGAGACAAGGAACCTCCAAGTTGTCATTGAGTTTGTTTTCTGGTATATATTGAAGCCTACCCTTAAGCATAGTTGATTTTGAAGGAGGTTATCCATTAGAGATAGCTTCCAGGTTAAGGATGGGGGCTTATGTCCACTTGTCCTTTCAGAACTATAACCTTTTTATATGTATGAGAGGATTAGGGAAGAAGAATTTTTAATACATTTTTTAAAATCATAAATACATGTGAAAAGAACTTCCAGTGGTCAAACGTAGAATGTTTCCTCTTTCCCTTCACCAAACCAGAAAACATTTTCACTATTTACTCATATATCATGACCATTTAACACAATATATAATTTCTATCCCAAATATTTCTTGGTAAAGTTAATATGTATTTCTTTGTATATAAACTACTGTAGGTAATTATTTTTTTTGCACACCACATTTCCCTTGTATATCCCAAATTCAGAAAGTCATAGCTGAAAATGTATATTGGTCACAAAAATATTAATGTAGGTTTGAATTTAAAATTATATGTAAATAATTACTTGATCACTTTCTTTTAATTCATTCATAAAACTTTTCACTAATACTAAAGAATAGACAAGATGATAGGAGACAGTGACTGCATTTACCAAAATTGTTCATTAATGCTTTTAGTTTGAACTTAAGCATTTAAATGATAATTAATATATGCACCACTCTACAGAATTTATTCTTTTTCAAGATCTATAAAATAAAATGTGTATACAAATAAATCTATGTGTCTTTAATACTAGGCAAGCAAAGTATTTTACCGAATGGCCAAATAAAATAATGGATAGATTTTAATTTTGTGTTGTTCTAATTATATGTATTTCTATAGTTTTTTAAATAATATGTATTTGAATTAAGTAACATGTGGGGAAAACATTATTTGCCATAATGGATAGAATTTTTTCTCTTAAAAACTCATGTACAGTGCCCTTACTGGTTCTACTGTGTGAGAATAGTGAGAGATATTTCTAAACTTGAAAATAGGCTACTACTGAACACTGGATCTGCAAGTACCGTGATTTTAGAGTTTCTAGTCTCTAGAAATATGGGGCATAAATTTCTATTTTTTGTAATTCATTTAGTATATGATATTTTATTACGGCATTCAAAAATAGACAAAGGCAATCATCATGACAGAGGATATGAAGCCCTGTTTATATAAAAGATAAATAATACCATTGAGAGAATCAAAAAGATGAATCTATACAACATTGGACAACACTGGACAGAAATAGGTACATGCAAAGTCATGGATGAATCTCTAAAGCATAATATCAAGGAAAATGCACAAAATAATATATGTTGCCTGTGTTTGTGGTGATATTTTGTTTATACTCTAACAAATAAAATTTGCCTGAAGATCAGAGGACAGAACCAGCCACTAGATTAAACAGAAGCCAGGCAGTGGTGGCACACACCTTTAATCCTAGCACTCAGGGGGCAACGATCCCTCTGGACCTCTGTGAGTTCAAAGCCACCCTGGACTACACAAGATTAATTCAGTTTAAAAGAGAAACAGTCAGGGAGTGGTGGCACATTCCTTTAATCCCAGCACTTGGGATCTCATGCCTTTGCTTCCAGTATTTGGGAAGCATACACACCATTAATCCAAGCACTAGGAAGGATGAGACAAGAAATGATATGGTTGGGCCGAGAAAGGCATATAAGGCAGGAGGAGAGAGGAACTCCGCCCTTTCAGGTGAGGACTCAGGGGTATTCATTCTGAGGATTCCTGGAGATAGGATCTTCCTTAACTTTCAGCTGAGGACTCAACAAGATGAAAAGTGGCTGTGGTTTGTTTCTTCTGATTTTTCAGCATTTACCGTGCTATCTGGCTCCAGGTTTTTATTATGAGACCAATTAGGATTCATGCTACATGTGTTGATTAATAAAAAGTCTAACACTGATGAAGATACTAGCCTCCATCCAAGAGAGAAATGTCTTCCTGATTACTAACACTGATGATTAGATACATTTTTTTTAATTTTATGTGTATGGATATTTAGTCTGCATGCATATCTATGCACCATGTGCGAGCAAGGCCTGTGGAGGCCAGAAAAGGGTGTCAGAGTGCCAGGACTCAAGTTACAAACAGCTGTGAGCCCTCATGTGCATGGTGAATATCAAACTCAGGTCCTCTAGTAAAGCAACCAGTGATTTAAACCACTGAGCCATCTCTCCAGGCCAGATATAAAAATGTTTGAATTTTAATTAAGCAGTATTGTAGAATATCTGAATACAGTATGTATTAGTTTATACTTGGATTCTGTTTGGGTTATATTAATATGTCTTTTTATTTAGGAGTGGTAATGAATGTTGCTTTTAAGGGTAAGTGCTATTATATCATTATTTCAGGTCTTTTGTTTAGAAAATAGATTACCAATGACTCCTTTCCATGTTATTTTTAATGAATGTGTAGATTACATAATAATATTAGATTTATAGAAAAGTTTTGACATAACTGCAGAAACTGTCTATTGCCACACAGAGACAAACTGCAGAAACTGTCTATCTGCCACACACAGACAGTTTTCCCTGTTCATACCTCTATTTTAAAGGTAGTTTTTATGATAATTTTGATATTTCTGACCAGGTTGGATTATAGGGTAAGATGGAAAAAGTGACATATTATAAAGGTCCATGTTTTGTGTCTTATTCACTTTTAAATCCTTAATAAGTGGCAAACAGGTGCTCATCAATAAATAATGTCTGTTCTTTTTCTATCAGCTGAACTCCTGAACATTTTGCTGTAATTCACATGTCTACAATTAATTACAGCTTCTTACAGAGGATGGTTGGAGTAGTGGAAAGTCAATAATTTAGCACTAGAGAACCTAAATTGGTATTCTTTCTCTGTCACATTGGATTAATTATTTAAACTCACATAGCCTTAACTATTAAAAAAATAAGTCAATGAAACAAAATCAAGAAGCAAAACAGAGGTAATAGTTTTCTACTTTAAAAGGATAATGGGTGAATTGACTGAGAACATATATACAACTAAGAATAATTTTAGAAAATTGCTAAATGAGTTTCAGAACTGAAAATGCTATCATCATCAGCAAAATCTTGTCACTGCAACATATTATCTCATTTCTATGGTCTCCAGTTTTATAATATCCTCATACTTATTTCAGAAGACTCTTGAGTAACAAATAAAATAGTGTGTATAGGGGCTTGAGATATGGCTCAGTGGTTAAGAGTGTTACTGCTTTTGCAGAGAATTAGACTCCAATTCCTATTACCTGTATTGTATGGCTGACAATTGCCTGTAACATCAGCTCCAGGGAACTCAGTGCCCTCTTTTGGCCTTCACATGCTCCTGCACACAAGTGCACATATACACACAGAGAGGTACAAAAATAAAAAAAAAATGTATATTTTAAAATATAAAATAAAATAGTTTATATAAAATATTTAGCATTTAGTTAATGGTAAACAGTAGAAACCCACTAAAATATCAAGGTGATAATAGTCGAGTTGCAGCTATAATCACAAATGGAGGAAATAGTCTCTGAGAAACATAAATAGAACATATTTTTTCATGAGTATAATAATATTGTATGTTGTCAAGTGATCTGGATTGTATAAGAAAACAATCTGGGCAAGCTGTGAGAGCAAACTAGTAAGCACCCGCATGTTTGGGAACACTCATGCATGTGAACACTCAAGCATGCACATGCACATGTACACACACACACACACACACACACACACACACACACTCATATGACTAAACATAAGCCTTTAAAATATTTATTTCACAAAATTTGTTATGCTGCTAGAGTATCCAAAGTGAATCACAAGTTTCTAAAAAGTGAACATCCTCATGTAACTTGTGATTGGTTTGTCTAGATAACCCTAAGGGTTCATTAAGTAATAAAATTCATTAGGTTTAAACCAGGTGAAATACTGCTACTGTTGTTGATGCAGGAACCTCCAGGAAAGGGAGCTTTCCTCACTACACTATGGAATAAATCTGGCAAGATAAGATAAACCCATAGTTAGATACCCTTAAAGCCCCATAAATCTAAAAAATGTCAAGGTATCACTTAACATTTGGATCAGACAACACAATTCACCCTGATTCCTTAACATCAACTTAGGCCTCATAATTTCTAAGGCTTTTAGAGATGGCAACTGTCTTACTAGGAAGTTCAACATTTGTCCAGGAAGGGGAAAAACATGTGGTGGGGTAATAAAAAGCAAGATCTTTAGAAGTTTCCACACATTAAAATTATAAAGTCAGCACAAGGGTATGTTTTGCATTGGTATAGGGAATGAATATCCTAATGCAGCTTGAATTCAAATCCCTATACAAGTAATAAAACCAAAAAATGGGATTAATATCACTTATTTGGTTAAATAATAGCCAGAATCATTTGATAGATCCATTATATTTTTAAAATATCTATTTATATTTTTAGTTTGTGAGTGTTTTGTCTGCATGTATGTGTGTGTGTAGTGCATGAGGAACAGAGAGGGAACTAGAACATTTGGAACTGGAATTATGAATGAATGTAAGCCACTGTGTGGATGTTGAGATCCAAAACTTGGTTCCATGCAAGAGTAGTGAGGTCTTAACCACTGACCCATCTCTCTAGTCCCCAGTTAGACCTGTTAACTGAATGGAATACATGAAGCCTATCAAAGAAGTAAAAGTTCCATTGGTTATTTTTAGAAGTGAATATATCTGTTGACCACCATTAGTAATCTTGGCATCTCCAAAACAGTTAAGAAGGAACCATTTGGAACCTTTCATTAGGACGTTAAAATATATGGACACATATATTATCCTGGTGGATATTGTGGGAATCTTTGAGGCAAGAGACTCCCATATTTATTTAACTTAAAGGTGGAAAGTCGGTGAAAATAGACACAATATATTTTAAAAATGCTCTGATGGTGCCATTTGTTTCTAAGACACCCAGGGGCTAAAAAAATCTGCTTTCACCTTGAATTATTGTGCTTAAATTTGGTTTCTTGATT
>CABHPR010125952.1:1766-12882 GCA_902168415.1 Peromyscus melanophrys | reverse complement strand
TGTGTGTGTGTGTGTGTGTGTGTGTGTGTGTGTGTGTGTGTGTGTGTTCAAGGCCATACTAGGCAACAGAGCCAAGCGTGGTGACACACGCCTTTAATTCCAGTACCAACCATAGGGACCTGGAGGTCTGTACAGACAGGCAATGACAAGGAAGTGAGGTAGCTGGGCTAAGAGTCAATGAGAGGGCAGAAAAGCAAGGCTTATAAAAGCATGGATGGGTAGACAGGAAGTAGCTTGCATTTGGGAGCTGCAGAGTTGGTGAGGTAAGGTTGGCTGGTGGCTCTATTTCCCTGATCTCTCTAAGGCTTTCACCCTTATATATGGCTCTGGTTTTTTTTTTTTTTTTAAAAAAAATCATTTTGAAATTCATCTACAGAAATGACTTTCCTTTTCACAGTAGGTATCAATTGCAAATAGCTTCTTGGTTTAAGGTGGGGCTTTGTGTCCACTTCCTCTCCTCAGAGGTAGGATTTTGTCAGGTTTAAACCTGGGCAATGCTGTCACAGTCTCTGTGAGTTCATAAGTATATCAATCCTGTTGTGTCTGGAAGACTTTTTCCTTGGAGTTATCCTCTACCTTTGCCCAGCCAAATCCCATGTTTCTCAAGATCTGAATAATAGTCTGTTGTGTAAATGTACTACATTTTCATTATCTATTCATCAGTTGATGGACATCTAAGCTGTTATGAATAGAGCAGCACAGAACATGGATGAGCAGGTATCTCTATGGTAGGATGTAGGATCTTTGGGTCTATGTCCAAGAGGGATACAACTGGACTTTGAGGTAGATCACTTCTCAGCTTCCTGGACTCTTTCAAATTTATTTCCGTAGTGGCTGTACCAATTTGTACTCCCACCAGCAGTAAGTGTTGCCCCTTCCCTGCATCCTCTCCAGCACATGATATTGTCTTATTAATCTTGGCCATTTTGATTGGAGTAAGATGATTTTGTGAGACAGGGTATCTATATATAGTCCTGACTATCCTGGAGCTTGATATATGGACCAGGCTGGCCTCAAACTCACAGAGACCTTCCTGGCTCCGCATCCCAAGTGCTAGGATTTAATGTGACACCATGCCTGGTCTTCAAGTAGTTTTTTTTAAAAATTTATTTATTCTTCTCTCATATATTATATCCCAACCGCAGTTTCCCTTCCCTCCACTCCTCTCAGTTCCTCTCCCTGCACCTCCCTTTCCCCCCAGATCCACTCCTCTTCTATTTTCCTTCAGAAAAGAGCAGGCCTCCCAGGGATATCAACCGAAGATGGCATATTAAGTTGCAATAAGACTAGGCACCTCCTCTCGTACTGGATGAAGCAACCCAATTCCAAGTAGTTTTAATTTGCATTTCCCTATTGGCTAAGGGTGTTGAACATTTTTAAAAATGTTTTTCAGCCATTTGTGTATGAAACTTTTGAAAGCTCTGTTTTCTATGTTCTATTTTTAATTTGGTATTTGTTTTTGTGATATTCAGTTGTTTTTTTAATTCTTTATGTAGTCTAGATACTAACCCTTTAATGGATGTACAGTTGATAAAGACATTTTCCCATTCTGTAGTCTCTGCTTTGCTTGAATGATGGTGTCCTTTGCTGTACAGAACATTTTTAGCTTCCTGTGGTTTCATTTATTAATTTTTTGATTTAATGCTTGTGTTATCAGTATCATATTCAGAAAGTCCTTTCATGTGCCAATGAGTTCAAGGTTATTCCCCACTTTGTTTTTTTGTTTCTTTTTTTAATCAGGTTCAGGATACCTGGTCATCTGTTGAGGTCCTTGATCCATTTATATTTGAGTTTTGTGCAGGGTGAGATATGAATCTATTGTCATTATTTTACAGACAGCCATTGAGTTTCATCAGCTCCATCTCTTGAAGATGCTGTCATTTCTTCAGTGTGTACGTTTGGCTTCTTTGTCAAAAATCTTGGGTCAATTTATTTAAAGCTCTGTGTGAGTGTTACACTCATGAGAACTTTCTGGAACTCTTGATCCAAGCAGTATCTACTCCATTTCTGTTCTCTTATTAGAACTTATAGTGCTTTGTACTCCCTGTTGCTGCTGTTTTCTATGTATATGTCTGTTTATTGTCTATTTCCCCAACTAAAACGCTAGTTTCCTAGTTCAAAAGATTCTTCTGGTTGTATTTATCCCTGTAACTCCGGTAGCTGGCTGCACTGGGTATTTGTTGGGTGACTGGCAGATGAATAAAAGATGAAGGAGGAGGCATGATGACATGAACTAGTGCTGCAACCATAGTGGAAGAGTTGGATCTGACAATTCTAGGGCAGAGGCTTAAAACTGTGTCCAGGAGGCAGCTGAAGTGACTGCATGATGTATTTCCATCTCCAATAGTTCAGCCTCAACCCCAAGCTAGCTTATGGCCACCTTGGGTGTAGGGGAGGCTGAGGAGCAAGGCTATCAGGTTCTCTTGTTGCCTGAATCATCTGACAGTCTTCAGATCACACCTTCCCCTTTCCTCAGGATGTCTGGATCTCTGCCTCTCAAGTTGGGTCACAAAGAAATAAAACCTCTGCCTGCCATTTACGCATTTGTGACAGTGAAAACAAGCCCATTGTTTATAGATGTCCGCTTGCAGTTATCGCCAAGTCTCAGAGATGCTGGAAATTTCATTGAGTTTTCTTTTCTTTTCTTTTCTTTTCTTTTCTTTTCTTTTCTTTTCTTTTCTTTTCTTTTTTTTCTTTTCTTTTCTTTTCTTCTCTTTCTTTCTTTCTTTCTCTCTCTCTCTTTCTCTCTCTCTTTCTCTCTTTCTTTCTTTCTTTCTTTCTTTCTTTCTTTCTTTCTTTCTTTCTTTCTTTTTCTTTTTTTGGAGGAAAATGCTTATCCATTGTTTCTGCTTTAGTCTGCAGTATTTCATGGAACACCTTTTCGCCCAGCTTGAATTTTGAGAGCCAGGCATGTTTTTAATTTAGACCTTAACCTTTGCTTTGACCCTTCACCTCTCCCTCCCAGGCCCAAGGGACTTGTCCTTGCACCTGGACTGTGTGTAATACCTATTCAATGTATTGGACCTCCTCCTATGGCAATAGTCACTGTCACCTAGAGCAGTCTGCCTGCAGCCACTCCAGCACAGCTGATGACCTGCCAGCTTCCCTAGAGCTCTCTTTAACTTTGTTTTGATTATGACATGGGATCAGGGCCCAGGAGTCCTTACTGGGGCCAGGCTGATCTCCAGCTCAGATAGATTTGTGCTTGGAAAGATGATTACACATATAGCTGACTGAGAGTTCTCCCTTTTTATTTTCTCAGATGACTTTGTTCAATCCTTGAAGTCAGAGGTTAGGCTGGGATGCTTTCTCAGGCTCTCATTGAAATGTAATAAAGTACATTATTGGATATTTACATTAGAAATTCAAAAGATGATATTTTCAAACCAAGTGGTTTGCCAGCATTATTATTTTCTACTTTGCTAAACTGGGATGTTTTATGATTTTTAAAGAGAGGTTAAAGGAGAAGCTTCTCTTACCTGAGCAAGGCTGAGAAGAAGGAAAAAAAGAGACTTGAAAACCTGTAAGCAGTTTACTACTGAAGGAGTGTAGAAGTATGAGTAGCTTCATAAAGAGGTGGAAGGAGTGAGTGGAAGTCTGATGACCCACACTGAGAATTAAAAAGAGGATTCTGGTGTGTCATGGTGATACAGGCCTGTAATTCCAGCACCAAGAAGTCTGACACAGAAGGCTGGTGGGTTCAAGGCCAACCAAGGATATAAAGTAAGACCTAGTCTCAAACAAAACAACACAACTCTCAAACAAAATTGGATTTTGAAGGTAATGAGAAACAACTGAAGTATTAAGAGCACAAGACTCTTTATAGTTATAAAATAGAGCTCTTGCTACAACATAGATCAGAGAGGGAAATGTGAAAGGGGTAATAGGTTAGAATAGTAAATCAGGCAAAGGGCACAGGAAGCTTGAATAGATTATGAAAAATGAAATGGGAAGAATGGATGGCAATTTAGTTTACCCTTGTTACATTTTATTTATTATTATTTCTAAAGTAGGCTTTGGTTTTTAGAGCTGTTTCAGGTTCCAGAAAATTATCCAGTTACTTGTAATACCACTGTTTTATTCCACCTCTGTGTCATATGTACAGTGTTTCTGCTATTATTAATATCTCAAATTAGTTGGTACATTTACTTTTATTTTTTGGCAATTTCGTAAGTGTGTAGAATATACTGTGATAATATCCACCCCCCATTATCCTTCCTTATCCTATACTAGAGTAATGACATGTCCATTTAACCAAACATTGGTAGCAGATCCTCTCCACTCCCCAACCTGGGAGACTGTGACCTCTCTAGCCATGGGCTTTTTTTTTTTTTTTTTTTTTTTTTTTGGTTTTTCGAGACAGGGTTTATCTGTGTAGCTTTGCGCCTTTCCTGGATCTCGCTCTGTAGACCAGGCTGGCCTTGAACTCACAAAGATCCCCCTGCCTCTGCCTCCCGAGTGCTGGGATTAAAGGCATGCGACACCACCGCCCGGCTAGCCATGGGCTTTTGACCAGGTTTAAAGTACTGGGTATGAATTCCCCCCTTTGGTCTGGTAGTCAAATCCAATAAAAAAAAACGGCTGGTTAACCCAGAAAAGTCATGCCCCTATTGTACTATTGTATATCTTGCCTGGTAAGCCAGTATTATATCATATAGTTTTCAGCTGAGTAAGACTTTGGTGAATTTTCCTCCCCAGCAGCCTGCATAACACCTTCTGGTACTATGAACACTATCAGGAAAAAGGCTTCCAGCTCTGTTCTAGCTTGATCTTTCTGTATTCTGTATCCAAAGTGTATGGTGTCTTCAACAACAAGGTCTTACTATCTAGTTTTGGTGTCCAACTAAGCACAGTAACAATAGCCTATATTGTTTGGGGAAGTTCTGGCAGTTCCCTGGATGACAAAATCACAGGCAGATAGCTTATACCTGGAACTAGAATGTTGATTTAAAAACCTGTGACTTTTAGGAGAAGCACTATCCATCCATGCAAGGTACCTCTGTTCAAACTCCTTTTCCTTTAACATATATTTTAGTGTAGTAGATTTATATGTGGCTTTTTCATCATTGTTGGTTTTGGTTGACTCTCGTCCCACCTTCCCCCCATCACCTCCCTCCTACCTATGTTTAAACCTTTCCATCCCAAGCATTCCCCTTTCTACTTTCCTATCACCTGTAGTCGACTGTCCCTGCCCCGATACCTCCTTCCCCCAGCTTTCGTGGATCTATTCTTGTTTCCTGACCTTTACAGAGACTCCAATTATAAATATAGAAATCTAAATATTTGAACCTAGGATCTATATATGAGAAAGAATATATAACATTTGGGCCCAAGTTACCCAACTAAGTACAGTATTTTCCAATTCCATCCATTTTCCTACCTTTTTCATTTTTTTTTCTGTCGTGGTGACTAGAATTCCACTGTGTACATTTAGAACATTTTTGTTATGCACTTATCAGTTAATGGTCATCTAGGCTGATTTCATTATCTAGTTATTGCAACTAGATCGGCAATGAACACAGATGTACAGTCTCTGTTATGGGGCATAGAGTCCTTTGAGTGGTATTGCTAGAGAATATGGTAGTTTTAGTTTTAGCTTTTGAGCGTGTGTGTGTGTGGTGTGTGTGTGTGGTGTGTGTGTGTGTGTGTGTGTGTGTGTGTGTGTGTGTGTGTGTGTGTGTGGTGTGTGGTGGCTTGACGATTTATTTTAAAAATAGTTTTTATTTTTCAGAGCATTTTAAAGCTCAGGGAAAAATTGAGTAGGAGGTACACAGATTACCCATGTGACTCTTACCTCTCTTCTAAATGACTAAAAAAAAATTCTATTCTATAAATATGACATTTCATTTATCTACTCACCTACTGAAGGATATCTTGCATTCAATATTTGAATTTATGAATAAAGTTACAGTAAATACACATGTGATTGGTTGTTGTATCACGGGGAGCCTATGTTTATGCTTGTGAGAAACTGTTCACTACCTTCTCACCGAATTCCTATTCCATTTGCAATGCCTCCAGCAATGAAAGTTAATCCTGTATGTTTACATCCTTGTCAGCCCCTGTTGTGTTTATGCCATTCTGATGGCCATGAAGTTCTATTTCACTGTTGCAGTCATTTGAAATCCCTAAATGACATACAATATTGAGCTAATATTCATGCTAAATTTACCATCTGTATATCTACTTTGGTATACAGATGTTATGCCTGTTCTAAATGTTGTCATTTTTTTTCCTGTTGAGTTTTATTGTTTTTATTTTGCAGAGAGAATGGGTGGTTTGAAACTGGATTGCATGCAGCCCAGGCTGGTCTTGAACTTCTGATCCTCCTGCCTCCATCTCCCAAGGGCTTGGGTTATAAGTCTGCACCACCACATTTGGGCTGTTGAGTTTAAGAGCTATTCTGTTTTCAATTACAGTCCATCATTTGTGCATTTTATAAAAGTGTCTCTTCTTTGTTGATTTATTTTTTTTCATTTTCTATGATAGACATGATTAACAATGGAATGTGAAGATTTTACTGTTCATGAAAACAAACATCCATTTTCTTTCATACACCATGGCATTGGTGCTGTGAAAGTCATCCTCAAACCTGGGATTTTCCCTTTTGTTACTTCCTAGGGGTTTTATGTTGTTTGTTTGGGCCTATGATCCATCTTGAGTTAATCTTCTTGAAGTGTGTAGATTCTGCCTTTTTAAAATTAGAAGTTCTAGTATTGCTTTGTAAAAAATTGTCCTCTATTGACTTGATCTGCTCCTTTGTTAAGGGCCATTTGGCTATTTGAGTGGATATTTAAAGGCTCATAAATCTATTCCATTGATCTATCTGTCCGTTCTTTCACCAATACCACACCTTACTGATTACTGAATTTTTCGTCCAAGTCTGAAGTCAAGTAATGGCTGTCCTCTGGCTGTTCAATCTTATATAGGCTACTCCCTTTCAAAACTATTAGATTATTAATCTTTAATAGGCACCCAAAGAACTTAATAGCTATATATATATATATAAAAATGTGATATTCGATATATATATATTTATAGAGTGATGTTTATATCAGACTTTAAGATATTTATCTCTTCATTTGTCATTTCTTTGTGGTGAAAACTTTCAAAATTCTTACTTTGAAATGTCCAGGACATAGCCGTCATCCATAGGCAACATACTTTGCAAAATGACACAAGAGAGCCTTAACTGTCTTAGAGTTTCTATTGCTGTGAAGACACACCATCACCACGGCAACATTTATAAAGGAAAATATTTAATTGGGGCCGGCTTATAGCTTAAGAAATTTAGTCCATTATTGTCATGGTAGGAAGCATGGTGGCATGCAGCCAGACATGGTGCTGGAGAAGAAGCTGAGAGTTCTACATCCAGATCAAGAGGCAGCATGAAAAGTATTGTGAGACACTGGGCCTAGCTTGAGCATCTGAAGCCTCAAAACCTGCCCCTAGTGACACACTTCCCTCCAACACCACCACACCTACTTCTGCAAGGCCACACCTCCTAATAGTTACACTCCTTATAAGCCTACGGGGGAGAGGGAACACATTTTCTTTTAAACCACCACATTAACCCTATCTAATTGAGTGTGCCCATGTACCCACTTCTCCCCTACTCTCCACCATTGTCTCTGGCTCCTGGTAGCCACCCTTTCACTCTTGTCTCTAAGATTCTAACAATTTTACAATTACATATGAGTGAGGTCATGCTGTGCTGGCATTTCTATGCCCGATTGATTGCATTTAACGCAATGATCTTTTATTCTATCCACGTTGTCTCAAGTGATAGGAGTTCCTCCTCTTCTTAATTTTGCACTTATTTATTTATTGTGTATGTGTGTCCTACGGTGCATATGTGGAGGTTAGAGGATAACTTGTGGTTTCCAGTTCTCTTTCTACCTTCTGGGTTGCCTGGATTGAACTCAGGTTATTAGACTTGGTGGCAAGCACCTTTACTTGCTGGCCTAGAGCTTCATATAAATGGAGAATATGTATCACACTTCCTTTGTTTAATAGTTGTTGGACACATAAATTAAGTTGTTTTCCTGTCTTGACTCTTGTGAATAATAAGGCTGCAATGGACATGGGGGTGCAGACATCTCTGCAGCATATTTACTTCATTTCCCTTGAATTAATTCCTAGTAGTGAATGGGCAAATCATACAGAAGCTCTAGTTCTAAGTTTTGATAATGTGTTCCGTAATGACCACACTAACTTTACATTCTTGCTGATAGTGTATGGCTGTTTACTTTTCTCCACATGCCCAGTGCTTGTTATGTTTAGTTGTTTTTATTTTAATCATTCTTACAAAGGTGAGGTAATATCTCATTGTGGTTTTGATTTACATTTCCCTAGTGGTCAGTGATATTTAACATTTATGTATCTTTATTTGAGTAGTGTCTGTGTAGATTTATTGGCATTAAAAAGTTGCTGTTGAGCCGGGCGTTGGTGGCGCACGCCTTTAATCCCAGCACTCGGGAGGCAGAGGCAGGCGGATCTCTGTGAGTTCGAGGCCAGCCTGGGCTACCAAGTGAGCTCCAGGAAAGGTGCAAAGCTACACAGAGAAACCCTGTCTCGAAAAACCAAAAAAAAAAAAAAAAAAAAAAGTTGCTGTTGAGTTTTGGGAATTCCATAAACAGTCTAGCTATTAACCCATTGGTTTCATATAGTCCCTCCCATTCTATAGGTTGTCTTTATTTTCAATTGAATGTTTCTATTGCTTTATAGAAGCTATTTGTTTAATTTATACCATTTTCCCTGTTTTTGCTTTCAATTCATGCCTTCCTTACTTTTCCATTTATGTTATAGAATTGCTGTATCAGTACCCAAAAAAGTTTTGCTAGGGATTTGAACAAATACTGATCAGATTTGCGTTGGATCTGCAGATCAAGTTGGTGAGAGCTGCCGTTTTAACAACACTGAATTTTCCTATCTGATACTTTTTATTTTCTTACTCCTATTTGAACTCCCTCTTAAAAATTTTATAGTTTTCCTTATTCACATTTCATACATATTATGATCAATTTGTATCTTAGTTATTTTGGGGGGTGATTATAAATGCATGTGTTAATTTTAAATTTTGATTGCAGGTGCACAGGGAAATAGCCTCTGCACAGTGGCCTTTTATATCTTTATTACGCTTATTTTGGCATGTCTAAGGGATACATTTTTGTTGTTGATTCTTCTGGAATTTTCTACTTTTATAATCCTATCTGCAAACAAAGAGAGTTTTATTTCTTTCTTCTCAATTTGTATGCATTTAATTTCCCTTTCTTATTTGATTTGCATCAGGTCACCTTCCAGTATAATATTGCATAGAAATGGTGAATTGGTCCTAGATGTAAGAAGAAAGCAGTTCGTTTCTGGCCTTCAAGTATGATATTATCCATAGGGTTGTTATACATGTTCTTTGGGGCCCTTATATTCATAGTTTTCAAAATTATGAATGAGTTGAGTGTTAAATCTGGCAAAATAATTCTGTATCTATTGATGCTATCATAACAGTTTTTTTCCTTACACCTGTTGGAGACAGCTAATTAGTTATTTGAATACTGATGTTACCTTGCATAACTGGGACAAGTTCCACTTAGTTGTCATGCAATCTTGTTATATATAGTATTTTTTTTGATTGCTAAGACTCTGATGATTACTTTTGTATGTATATTAACAAAAGATATTGATCTGCATTTTTATGGTTTTAGTGATGGAGTAATATGGGCCTCATAAATTGAAATGGAAGGTGTTTGCTTCTATTTTCTGAAATTTATTATAGAGACCTGGATCAGTTTGTATAGAAATTCATCAGTGAAGCCATCTGGAATCAGAACACCATTTCTTTGACTGCCTCAAAAAAACAAAAAAACAAAAAAACAAAAAAAGTCATGATCTTCCTACATCGGGCTCCTGAGTAGGAGTACGGGTGTGGATGTGTGTGTGTGTGTGTGTGTGTGTGTGTGTGTGTGAGAGAGAGAGAGAGAGAGAGAGAGAGAGAGAGAGAGAGAGAGCGCACTGCATCTGTCCCTGTTGAAGGTTTGTCCCTAACAAAGAGTTTTGCTTTGTATTTATTGAAAAACACAGAAAATATGATATGAGAAAGGAATTATGGATACTTTCCTACTAACTCTTTAATAGAATTTAACAAGGGAAGAAATTACTTTACTGACCCCAAGTGACCCAGAATAGCACTCAAAACAGTGCACAGATATTATTAACCCACACCCACATGTTGATGGATATAACACTTAAGATGGATATTTGTTTTTGTTTAAGGTTTCTTCTAACCTGTTGGATGCTTTCAGCAAATAATCACCACAACATAAACATACTCACATAAATTATTTGGGGTCTGGGGCATGGAAGAGTACATGACTTAAGATGAAAGCTATGTATTACCTTAGGTAATAAAGGCTAAACATTGGGAAATTATATGGGAAATCTAAGGCCGAGTAAGGTTGTTACATTGTTTTCTTAAAGACAGGCTAAACTTAAAGCAGGTGGAATACACAATAGGATAATATTAAGCACATCATTTAAAATTATCTCATGGCATATTATTAATTTGGTTGCAAGGTTGGGCAAAAGTTCAGTCTCATCAAAGCAACAGATATTTTTGAAATTTTTAGAATAAATACCTTACCAGAAGTTTAGGGAGCACAAAAAGTGAGTATGACTCTTTCAAGAGTTTTGTGATGCAAGAGAAGAAAACAGGGGTCTCTGTTGTGGAATATTAGTTTCAGATGTGTTACATTTATTTGTGCTGTGGAATATTTCTTTAATGATGCAAAGATGTGTTGCATTCTTTTATGTTGCATTTGTTTAACTCTGTGAAGCTGTGTTACTTTGCCTACCTAAAACACCAATAAAGAGCTGGCAACTAGCTAGCTGCTGATAGCTAGGCAAGAGAAAGGACAAGTGTAGATGTAACCAACTGCCTTATTAAATAAGAGACACAGAGCCAATGTAAAGATGAAAGCCAAAGAGGTCAGAGCTAAGAGTCTTACCCGCCTTCCGCCAGCTAGCCTCTCCCGCCAAGAGACCTCTCCAAAAAGGGGACTCCTTCCTGTGCGTTTGATTTTAAATAAGAGTTCTGTTCTGCCTTCTCATTGGTTGTAAACCC
>CABHPR010125951.1:0-30571 GCA_902168415.1 Peromyscus melanophrys | reverse complement strand
ACACACACACACACACACACACACACACACACACAGAGGAGGGGGGGTATGGGGAGAGAGAATTATTGGAAGAATGGTCCAGGATTGTAGGGAGTCAGGGATGAGAGTGCACTGAAAGTGAGGTATACCATGTGAAAAGGAAAAAAAAATAATAAAAATGACCACATCAGTCTGTACTTTCATTTTTGTGGGGAATCAGGGACTACTAGCTTCATTAAGAGTCTGGAAGCCTCACTTTCCTTTTACATCAAGGAATATTTTAAGTAGCTTCAGTATCAGTTATTCTCTGAAGTTCTGACAGAATTCTGTGATGAATCAATCTTCTTCTTGGTGATTCTTTTTCTTTTCTTTCTCTCTTCTTCTTTTTTCTTGAATGGGGGTACATTTATTATTGCCTCACTGTTGTTGCTGCTTAATTATCAGTTTATTTATTTCAATGTTGATGTAATTTTGGTATGTGTTATGAATCAGATTATTTGTCCATTTCTTTTGGAGTTTCCAATGTGGTTTCCTGGAGGTGTTTAAAGTCAGTCTACATCAGATACACTTGTACACTTGGGTCTGTTGATTAGGATGTGCAGTTAGCTTGGGTACTTCTCAGGTCATGTTAACAAAAATAATTCTGTATACACAGCTGTCAGGGAGATGCAGACTAAAATCTCCCTTAAGATTCCATTTCATCACAGTCAGAATAGCCACCATCAGGAAAAATAAATTCTGACATGTGAGTAAAGGGACAGTATTATACACTGCTTATGGGAGTGTAAATTCGAGCAGCAACTTTGGAAAACGGTCTAGATTTTTCTCAAAAAAACTAGAAGTAAAACTACTGTATATAATACACTGTTTAGTCTCTTGATTGTTCTCTACAATTCTCTGTATACACCCAAGCGGAGGAAGAGACCCCAGAATTATCCAAGTTCCTTTAGGGATTCTAGCTAAGAAATAGATTTGTCATAATTATAATGAAGACCATGTTTCTCTGGTGTGTTCTGAGGTTCAAGCTGTACAGTCATGAGTGTGACAGTAAAAAGGTATCCCAGCTCTAGAGGGGGTGAGAGCTCAGAAAAACAAACTCAGAATTAAGGCCTTTTCTTTAAAGCACAGGGTTGTTAGCATGTTCAGTTTTCAGATGATATGGCTACTTGTTTTACATTGTTGTAAGTTTATTGTTTCTCTGTGTATGAAAAGAAAGAAATAAAGAACAAAAAAAAGACATTACCAGCTAATGGTATATGTGCTGCCAAAGTGAGCACATTCACCAGCTAATAGATTCTGCACATATGCATGGATTAAACACATTAGTGATTAACTCCAGATAACCAATAATACATCCAAGTTGAGTTAAGGAAAGAAATGAAAGCTTTTAACTAAGAGTCCAGATCTGAATTCTTTACTTCGTACTCCTTGTATCTTGTTAGGGACAGACAGAGTACACAGACAGACTGACACACAGAGACAGATTCACAAGACAGCCTTCCGGCAGGCACAGTTTGAGACTCATGCAACAGACAGCAGAGGGCAGAAGACACAGAAAGCAAGAAGGAGAGAGTAAAATCTGGACTTTCTCTTGATTAAATGACTCTAATGGTGAAATGTTTATTTCTTTCCTTGACATTGATTCTTCATCGATGACTGTGGAGGGGCCCCAAAACAGCTTGACCACACAGCAACCACCATGACAGGCTTAGAGGCCCAGACACAGCTTCTGTGACAGGCTTACTGGCAGGCAACACCCAGATCCAGGAAAAACCTTAAGCTTAGCACCACCCAGGGATCCACTCAGGGATTGGGAAGTACCTAACATCTCAAACATTGCAACCATTAGATAAGGTGGCCAGATGAGTCTAGCACACACCTCTTTTTGTCTTACAGATACCCCTAGACAATTGTCAGCCAATCAGAGTCCTAAATCCTGGAAATCTCCTCACCCCAACCTCTGCTGTGATAAAAACCCTACCCTGCCTGGGCTCTGGGCTCTCTGTTCTCACCACTGTGTTGGACAGAGAGACCAAGCTCGGAGCTTGAAGAGAATAAAGGCTCTTTGCTTTTACCTGCGTAATTCGGTCTCTGTGGTGGTCTTTTGGGGGGTCTCCACGATCTGGGCATAAGAATGACTTGAAATTAATCACTAATGCATATAATCTGCATGCATATGAATATACTTATGTAACACTGTTAAATGAAAAAAGAGGCCATGAATTTGAAAGAGAGCAAGAAGGAGTATATGGGAAGGCTTGGAGGGAAGAAGGGAAAGAAAGAAATGATTTAGTTATATTATAATGTCAAAATGTAAAAGAAATAATTCTGTAAAAATAATTGAAGATATTGCTGCCAAAAACAGAGTTTCTGAGAAGAGTTTAAATCACAATTAACAAAATTAGCCTATTGTTACATTTATAAGCTATGTATATTTTAATTATATCAAGCCTAGTAATTATGAAAAATGGTCTCTGCAAACAGGCTTATCCTAAAATTTTAAGTTTGCATATCAAAAAGCAGTTTAGAGATTTTTTAAATCATATAATAAAAGTATGTCTTAAATATTGACTTACTCTTTAAATGTAAAAACTAGGTTATCTTTTCATAAGGCAGTAAAGACGCTTTAAAGTATATTTATTTTATATGTATGGGTGTTTTGGCTGCATATGTGTGAATTCACCACATGCTCATAGTGCCTCAGAGAGCAGAGCATTGAATCCCTTGTAACTGGAGTTACAGACAGTTGTGAGCCACCCTGTGGGTGCTGAGACCAAATCTCGGTCCTCTGTAAGAGCCACAAGTGTTTTTAACTGCTGAGCCATCTCTCCAGTCCTGATAGAGACCAACTAGATTAATCTCTCCTTGGCTAGGATTAAGGTAATATATCCATGGTGAAATGAATGAGAGGAGAGATCTCCTCAATACCTTTATTCCCACATCATCAATGGCTCACAGCAAATGGCCAAATGACAACTTCCACATTGTCGTAGCATGCTCTATATGCTGATGCATATAGTATTCATTTCTGTAGTACTGTAGTATGATTACTACAAACAGTGCAGCAACTATCCCTCCCCAAACAAACTAGTCATTAAATGGGGCGTTATCATTATGTTGAATAAAATCGGTTATATACAGATAGACATATATTACAGGTTTGGTTTCTTTCATTTATGTGTCATAGGATTTTCTATAGATACAAAAACCATTTATTGGGGATGCAGGATGTGGTCAATGCACATAAGATGGCTGAAAAAATATGTCTGTGTGAAAATCAACATCATACAATGGATAAAATGATGCTTAGTGATGGTGAGCACAAATGTTTCTTCTTTTGAGAATTTTCTGTTTAGTTCCATGGTCCAATTTTAATGGGGCTGCTTATTTTCTTAATATTTTTTTTTAAGTTCCTCATACATTCTAGAGAACAGTCCTGTCAGGTGAATACCTGTGTACCAGTAAAATCTTGAAAAAGAAGAAAGAAAAGAATTGATACAAATACATAATGAAAATTATGAATCATGGAATTTATGAATTCATGAATCAGAATAAAATCATTACTCTTGCAGGAACATGGGCTAAACTGGAGATCATAGTGTCAAGTAAAATAAACCCAGGTCAAAAAGAATATTGTCTGCTTTTTCCACATATGTAGAATTGGTGTGTGTGTGTGTGTGTGTGTGTGTGTGTGTGTGTGTGTGTGTGTATGTGAGAGACAGAGAGACAGACAGACACAGAGAGACAGAGACATAGAGGGAGAGGGGGGAGATATGAAAGTAAGAAGGAGGTCTAGGAAGAGAAGAGAGAGATATTTAGAGGTAAGGGGAGAAGAGAATGGGTAATAGAACTCATGAGATGAGAAAATGTCTAAAATAAAAAAAAGGTTACAACTAATATAAGAAAAACTATAAACAATAACTATTATACACAATATATACAGGAATAATTACATCAGTAATGTCTAGTCCATTAACATTTTACAAATTCAAAGAAAATACTCCATTATCTATCCCATCTTCATATGTCCAAAGGTTATGCCTGATTTACCTTCTATCTTAATTAACATTACTAACCCCAACTATCTTTTGATGTTTCTCAAACTACATACTTCACACATCTTTAGTGAGTTTCTTTCCTGAATCTGTTAACAAGGAAAACTATAACTATTTAGTCTTCAGCTCCATCAGAGACCTGAGAAGGAAATAATATTACTTGAATAAGCAAGAGATGCAAGCAAGCAACTTTCAAAAAATGTGAAAATGACAGAGACATTTGGCTGGCTGGACAGTCACCTAAGGTTCTTCTGTGATATTGGGTCATCCATCTTCAGCCCACAGACCTAACATATCTGACAGACTTTTCTGTGAAGTTGGATATTCTGAAGGGCTGTCCTATCTTGTCTTGGCAAAGCTCAGCAATCACTTTGTTTTGTGTCCTGCTTGTCCAATTTGAGCACCATACTGTCAGCAGTTGAGGCAAGGGCAATTTATTGCCTAGTGGCTAACTTTTGCCACAAAGAAAGTAAACTCCATAAGGAGTTTCTTCAGTGTTCATCATCTTTTCTGAAGAATATTGGTGCTGCCAGGAGCTGTCCTGTCTCATTGTCATAAATATTCTTTGTTATTAAAACATCTTAAATGCCATATTCTGTAGATCTCTGAAGTGTTTGAAGATGACCTGTCTATCTAAAATATATTTCTGTTTGACCTAGAAAACATACCTAATATTGCTACAAGTTTGATTGTAATAGGTGACTAAGTACTAACCTACATTTCTTTATTATCTTGAAACAGTTTCTAATAATAACTATCAAGGACTGGAAATTTATATTATATGATTAAATGAGCTGTATAGGTACAATACATTGGACAAGAGTAGAAATGTATGTACAGTATGTCCTAACAAAAATAAACTCAAATTTGTATCAATATACAAAGATCCATATCATTGTAAAATATTTGAAACAAGTAGTTGCTTTTTAAAAGCAGATCCAATAATCTACCCTTTTATCCTATCATTTCTCTATCTCCTTGTTTTCTTTTCAAAAACAATAAGCCTGAATCTAATTTTCTTTGTTCAGCTTTTTTCCTGCCATTCCCAATAACAGCTTGTAACCAAGAACCCTAAATAATGACAAATATCCATAATCCACTGAAAGACCTAAAACCACTCACCCCATCTCTTGGGAATACGGACTTCGTGCTCTTTTTTTTAAAATTTATTTTATTTTATTTTACAATATAATTCAACTTTATGTATCAGCCATAGATTCCCCAGTTCTCCCTCCTCCCGCCCCGCCCCCTCCCCCCGGCCCACCCCCCATTTCCATCTCCTCCAAGGCAAAGACTCCCTCGAGGATTGAGATCAACCTGGTGGACTCAGTCCAGGCAGATCTAGTCCCCTCCTCCCAGGCTGAGCCAAGCGTCTCTACTAAGCCCCAGGTTTCAAACAGCCAATTCATGCACTGAGCACAGGACCCAGTCCAACTGCCTGGATGCCTCCTAAACAGATCAAGCCAATCAACTGTCTCACCCATTCAGAGGGCCTGATCCAGTTGGGGGCCCCTCAGCCATTGGTTCACAGTTCATGTGTTTCCATTCGTTTGGCCACTCGTCCCTGTATTCCATCCATCCCTGGTCCCAACAACTCTTGCTCACATAAACCCTCCTCCTTCCCGCCAATTGGACTCCCGGAGCTCCACCTGGGGCCTGACCGTGGATATCTGCATCCAGTTCCCCCAGTCACTGGATGGGGTTTCTAGCATGACAATTAGGGTGTTTGGCCATCCTATCACCAGGGTAGGTCAGTTTGGGCTATTTCTCGACTATTGCCAGCAGTCTATTGTGGGGGCATCTTGGTGGATTTCTGTGGGCCTCTCTAGCACTTTGCTTCTTCCTGTTCTCATGTGGTCTTCATTTACCATGAACATTCCTTGTGTTCCCTCTCTGTTCTTGATCCAGTTGGGATCTCCCGCTCCCCCAAGTTCTCTTTCCCTCGCCCCTCACCCCTCATTACCCCCACTCATGTCCAGACTGTTCATGTAGATTTCATCTATTTCTCTGTCATTGGGCGATCCCCGTGTCTTTCTTGGGGTCCTGTTTTCCAGGTAGCCTCCAGTCATCCATGTTCCACAACTAGTATTCTCCTATGAGTGGGTACATACCATGTTTGTCTTTCTGAGTCTGGGTTACCTCACTCAGGAGGATTTTTCCTAGACCCATCCATTTGCCTGCAAACCTCATGATGTCATTGTTTTTCTCTGCTGAGTAGTACTCCATTGTGTATATATACCACAGTTTATTTATCCATTCTTTGGTTGAAGGGCATCTAGGTTGTTTCCAGGTTCTGGCTATTACAAACAATGCTGATATGAACATAGCTGAGCAAGTGCCCTTATGGTATGATTGAGCATTCCTTGGGTATATGCCCAAGAGTGGTATAGCTGGATCTTGGGGAGATTGATTCCCAATTTTCTAAGAAAGCACCATATTGATTTCCAAAGTGGCTGTACAAGCTTGCATTCCCACCAGCAGTGGAGGAGAGTTCCCCTAGCTCCACATCCTCTCCATCACAAGGTGTCCTCAGTGTTTTTGATCTTATCCATTCTGACTGGCGTAAGGTGGTATCTCAGAGTTGTTTTGAATTGCATTTCCCTAATGATTAGGGATGTTGAGCAATTCCTTAAATGTCTTTCAGCCATTTGTGTTTCCTCTGCTGAGAATTCTCTGTTTAGTTCTATAGCCCATTTCTTAATTGGACTGGGGGGCTTCATGCTCTTAAAATTACTTTCTACTCTCTGGGAGTGATGGAATCTTTAGGAGACCCTGAAAAAAATGGGTTACTTGTCAAGTCCCAGGATAGCTAGCTGTATCATTTCTTGTCCAATTTCTGTATAATGGGGAAGTACAGGGTTTATCTCAAGTCCTGGCTAGAGTATCCTGTGAGGCTGTACCATAACAGTTATCCATGTTGAAATTTCTCTGAGCAGTTTATAGTCCAAATTCTATCTTTAGGTGGTATTCATCAGATTAGTGGCATTTTCATAATCCCTGTGGAATCATCATTGTGGGGCCCCATTCTCCTTTTGGAGACTTCAAAGGTTGCTGTTATGCATGGTCACGGTTCACTGCAGAAAACTTAAACATTTTAAATATTATATGCAGCAGAACTCAAAGAGGTTAAAGAATTAATATTTGTTATGTACATCTTGTAAGATGAATTGCTAAATGGTCTTATTAATAAAAAACCTGGGGCCAGATATTTATTAGGGTGTACAATATGTTGGGAGACAAAATATATCACCACATTTCCACCTTTTTTGTCTAAAATAAAAAATAAAAAAGTTATAATTAATATAAGGAAAACTATATACAATAAGTATAATAACTATATACAACATATACAAGAAATAGTCCATTTGCATTTGACAAATTCAGAGAAAATATTCCATTATCTATCCTATTTTTGTGAATCCAAAGGATTGTATCTAATTTACTTTCTATCCTAATTTCCATTATCAAAACTCTCTTTCAATGTCATTCAAATTCACATACTTTACATCTCTTTAGTGAGTTTCTTTTCTGAATTTCTTAACAGAAAAACTATAACTATCTAATATTCAACTCCCTCACAGACCAGAGAAGGAAATAATATCACCTAGTAAAACAGGAAGTGCAAACAAGTGACTTTCAAAAAATGTGAGTTATGACAGAAACAGCCAGCTGCCTGGACAGTCACCCGAGGTTTCTCTGCAACACTGGGGCATCATTTTCAGCGTATAGGCTTAGCATATCTGACAGACTCATTTGTGAAGCAGGATTTTCTAAAGAGCCTTCCTACCTTGTCTTGGCAAGGATTGGCAGGTAGTCCTTTGTTTTGTGTCCTACTTGTCCATTTTGGACAGCATACTGTCAGCAGTTGATGTGAGGGCACTTTCTCGCTCAGTGGTTAATTTTTGCCACAATGAAAGTAAACTCTATGTGGAGTTTCTTCAATGCCCACCATCTTTTATGAAGTAGATTGATGCTGTCAGGAGCAGACATGTCTCATAGTCATAACCCCCCCCCCAACAAACTATGTTATTAAAACATCTTAAATACCATATTCTGTAGGTCTCTGAAGTGCTTGAAGATGACCTGTCTATTTAAAATATATCTCTGCTTGACCTTGAAAACATACCTAATATGACTACAAGTTTGATTGTAATGACTAACCACTAACTTACATTTTCTTATATCCTATACAGTTGGTAATAACTTTCAAGAATTAGCAAATTGCATTACATTGTTAAATGAACTATATAGGTACAATACCTTGAACAAGATTAGAAATATATTTACAGCATTTTCTAACAAAAATCCATCTCAAATTTCTATTAATATACATAATTTGCATACAATATACAAAAATCAAATAAAAGTAAAATATTTAAAACTAGTAGTTGCCTTTTAAAACTAGATTCAATTATCCACCTTTTTATCTTATCATATCTATAGTCTCTCTTTTTTCTTATCTGAGTATATTCAATAGTCTATCCTTTATTCTATCATTTTATATCTTTTTTCAGAGTAGATTCAATGACCTACCTTTTATCTATATCCTTTTTTATTTTTCAAACCACAATCCTGAATCTAATTTCCTTTGTTTAACCTTTTTCCTGACCCTTAACAATTAACAACTTGTAACCAACTATCCTAAACAATGGCAATTGTCCCAAATCCATAGAATTACCAAAAACCACCCACCCCACCTCTTGGGAATGTGGGCGTCATGTTCTTAAAATTACTTCCTCTGTCTGGGGGTGATGGCAACTTTAGGTTATCCTGAGAAGAAAAAATTTGAGTTAATTTTCAAGTCCTGGGAAAGGTGGCTGTATCATTTGTTGCCCACTCTCTGCATAATGTGAAAATGCAGGGCTTGCCTCAAGTCCTTGCTTGAGTAGTCTGTGAGGCTGGATCGTCTCATCTCAAGATTGTGCTGAGCAGTTGTAGTCCAAATCTGATCTCTGGGAGGTGTTTGTCAGCTTAGTGGTATTATCATCATCCTGATGGAATCATCGTTGTGAGGCCCAACTTTTTGGAGACATCAAAATTGCTGTTAGGTGTGGTCATGATTCCCTGCAGAAAACTGATAAAAACTCAAATGTGAAAACATGTACAGGCAGTTAGATGAAGTCATTTTTTCTAAATTAGTTAGTACTCTATATGACCATTAATATCATGACAAAAGTTCAAAATAGACATATATATAATATTCTTTCAAATTTTGATATAAAATTCATACCTTAAGAAAAGTTTTAAAGAGTCAAAATAGAACCAAAGAGTTATGAGATTAATGGCAATAGAATAGACCCTTAATTTTGATTTTCTTCTATCCCATATCAGATGGATCTTCTGACATGATACAGAGATTTTGCATTTTCTTTTACCAAGCATGCTTTAGAGAAGGAGAGAGCCATTCTCCAACTCCAAAGCCAGCTTTAATTTTTAATTAAACTGGGACTACATAAAGACCATCTTTGTTAAGTGTCTGTAGAGAACAGCAGAAACAAACATTTAGGAAGACTTATGAAATTTTATCCTGTTAGATACATGATATACCAATAGGCCAATTTACTCTTTCTTGAAACATTTTTTTCTGGATGATTTGTCCTTTTTCTTCAGATGTCTCATTTGTCCAGTGTTCTTCAGATTCCCTAGCCTTCATTCTCATAAAAGACAAAAACAAAAACCTTTCCCCAACCTAACTTTGGGGAGATTCCCTTTTGGCAAGTTAGATCTGACCAAATGAAAAGCAATTGTTAGTTGTACAAATTAATTTAAATTAAATGGTCATGCTGGTTGATGAATGTATCAAGATCAAGAGGTCTCTCTTGATCAAATTGAACATTTATCAATTTTGATGGTATCTATAGCTTTTCTTCTCCTGTAGAAACAAAAGCAAAACCTTGTCCTCAGTGTAACACATATTCTGGTTTCCATTCTGAGGCCAGCACATCCTTAAAGTGTATAGGTTGATTAAATTCTGTAGTTTTTTTTCTATTATCCAATGTCTCTCCACAGCTGTTGTTCCTTTCCCATTAGCAGTGAGAAAATTCCAAATTAATAAAGCATTATGTAATCTATTTCTGGGGGGTTTGTTACCCCTTTCTGTTTATTTAGCATAACCTTTAGAGTTTGATTTGATCTTTTTATAACTGCTTGGCCTATAGGATTATGTGGTATACCTGTAATATGCTTTATATTGTAATAAGCAAAAAACAGTTTCATTTTGCCAGAGAAATATGCTGGAGTATTGTCAGTTTTAATTTGTGCAGGTATACCCTTGATGGCCATAACTTCTAGCAAATGCGTGATTACAGAATCAGCCTTTTCTGAACTCAGAGCAGTTGTCCATTGAAATCCTGAATAGGTATCAATGGTATGGTGTATATATTTAAATTTTTGAAATTCTGCAAAATTAAACATATCCCTCTGCCAGATTTCATTCCTCTGAATACCCTTTGGGTTACATCCTGCTGGTAATGAAGTTTCATTGTAAAAAGAACAAGTACAATATTTCCTTTTAATTCCCTTGTCTTGTTGCCAAGTTATAGAAGATTCCTTTCTTAAACCCTTACTACTGACATGATTTTTTTTAATGTAATTTTGAGGCCTCCAGCACATTTTCTGTCAATAGTTTATCGATCTCATCATTACCTTGTGCTAGAAGGTCTGGCAGACCTGTATGGGATCAGATGTGAGTTATATATAAGAAATGCTTCCTATTTCTGGTTGTATCTTTTAACTTAATAAATAAATAACAAAGTTAATTTGACTCATTAGCGATAAATTCTGCAGTCTCAATATATAATACCACTCTTCCAGCATACTGAGCATTAATAACTATGTTGAGAGGTTCCCCAAAATCCATTAATACTATCAAATAGCATATAATTCTGATTTTTGTAAAAACTTATGTGGAAAAGATCTCAGTTGATTTCAAAAGGAAAATTGAGACTTCATCAATTAGCAGGAATAGACCCAGTAGAAATTGCAGTACCTTTAACTAATGATTAAATTGACAAATTAGGGGCTGAAAGTAAACTTTGGTAAAGAGCTTGCAGTAATTTTCTGGGATTGATTATAAACAATATCCCCAAAGTGACAGATTTAACATGTAAAAAGAGCTAATTGGATCCTGCCTGGCATTGTATGGGAAACATCAATATCTAGAGCCTCTACATTTTACTACAGACACAAACTAAAAAGGAAATGCAGGTTATAAATAAAAAAATTAAGTAAAGTGGTTCAAAGTCCTTATAATTCAGAAGGGAAGGGCACACCTGTGTTTACAAGACCTTCAATAAGAATGTTCATTTATAGAAGTTTGCCAAAAAATTCACTTTATGATTTCTTCTGAATTTTTTGTTCTCTCTATCACCCTAAGCAGTATGGTTTTTTACAACAGGTATTTGGTTATTTAATTGCTCTTCAAAGGGGTTTCTTCTATGATGACAGGAAAGGATTGAACTGAATTTGCCTTAGGGGCCTGTGAGAGGGCACTAAGGGAGTTTTCCAATGGCAAAGGCAAAGGATTACCTTGTCTGTCCCTTGTTGATCTACATACATTAGTTCAATGTTTGCATTTACCACATCTTCTGCATAATCCAAAAGGGAGGCGCCTTCTGTTGCCATTGTTCCTTGAAAAAACATTGTTTCTAGGAAAACCCTGTTTACAGTTCCTTTTTAGGTGACTTTGTTTATCACAATTAAAGTGTCTGATATCATTATTTTTCTTCAAACTGCTGGAAATTCTCTATCTTATCCAAGTGTCATCATAGTCATGAGATTTTAGAACTGATTTTTGTTTACTCCCCTTATGTGGTAGAACTATCATTTCCAATACAATATCTTCCCTCTGCATTAAAATTCCTGAAGGAGAATGCCTAGGGGGTAAATTAACTAAAATGCAATCAAGCTTTGGAGCCACACGATCCACATGTGCATCCTGTATTTTCTTTTCCACCAATGCCAATTCTTTCTCAGCTTCAGCTGATAATTCTCTTGGAGTATTTAAGTCCTTGTCACCCTCTAAGGTTTTGAACAAATTATTCAGTTTATCATTTTTTTCCCAACAACAGTCCATAGATGGGAAATGTCTCTGAATAATCTTTGAAAGTCATTAAGAGTCTGTAATCCATCTCTCCTAATTCGTACCTTTGGGTCTAATTTTTTGTAGACCTATTTCATATCCTAAATAATTAATAGTATCTCCTATTTGTATATTTTCAGGAGCAATTTGTAATCCCCAACAAGGCAAAATTTTCTTTACTTCTTCAAATATTCTTTCTAAATTATCTGCATTTGAATCAGCTAATAAAATATCATCCATGTGATGATGAACTATAAAAGTAGGAAATTGTTTATGTACTACTTCCAATAGCTGTCATACAAATATTGGCACAGAGTTGGGGTATTTAACATTCCCTGTGGGAGAACCCTCCATTGATATCTTTTAACTGGCTGAGAATTATAAGTAGGCACCATGAAGGCAAATCTGTTCTTTTTCTGTTCTTTTCTCGTAAGGGTATTGAGAAGAAACAGTGTTTTAAATCAATAACTGTAAGAGGCCATCCTTTAATTAACAGAATATGCAAAGGAATTCCAGACTGTAGAGAGCTCATTGGTTGAATTACCTTGTTAACTGCTCTTAGGTCTGTTACCATTCTGCACTTACTAGATTTCTTTTTAATAACAAATACAGGAGAATACCAAGGACTTCTTGATTCTTAAATATAATGAGCATTTAGCTGCTCTTGTACCAGTTCTTCCAAGGCCTGCAGTTTCTCTGTTGTTAAAGGCCCTTGTTGAAACCATATAGGCTTGTCTGTTAATCATTTTAAAGGTAAAGCTGTTGGTGTCTTTGAAATATCAGCAGCTGTTGTGTCCTGTTCCTGTACAATCTGGATGACTGGTGACTCTTCTTTATATCTTCTAATATTTCTCTCAGAAACATGTGTTAGTTTCTGGTTTGTTTCTGAGGTTGGTGGAATGTTAATCTGGGCATTCTATTATTGTAATGTATCACAGTCCCATAAATTCATAGCTATATTAACCACATATGGCTTTAATTTTTTTCTGTCCTTCTGGCCCTATATATTCGATCCATCTTGTGTTGTGTTTCACTTGAGACAATGTTTTAATCCCTAACAGCTGAACATTGATCTCCTGAAGAGGCCAATTTGGATGCCAATATTCTGTTGTAATTATTGGTATGTCCACATCTATGTCTACAAGACCATCTATGAGAATGTCATTTATTTATATTTTTAATTTTGGTCTTTGTTCATTTATAGAAGTTTGCCAAAAAAATTGCTTTATGGCTTCCCTTGAATTTTTTGTTCTGTCTGCTATAGTTGTTCTATCACCTTGAGCAATATAGTTTATTACAATAGACATTTGATTATTTAATTGCTCTGAGAAGGGGTTTCTTCTACTATGGCAGGAAATGACTGAAGTGAATTTGCCATGGGAGCCTGTGAGAGGTCCCTCAAGGAGATTGCTGATGGCAATGGCAAAGGATTAACTTGTCTGCCCTTGGTGATCTACATTTGTTAGTCCAATGTTTGCCTTTACCACACCTTCTGCATAATCCAGAAGGGATATCTTTCCTACTTCTTCAATTCTGTCCCAAGAATTGAGGCCTGCCATTTGTCATAAAATTAGGGTGTGGTCATCATATAAAGCTTGTCTTTGTATTTCCACAAAATCACCATCTCCAAGAATTTGATCATGGGAAATTTTCATACCTCTAGTCGTATATTGTTCTTAGTCTTAGCTTCCTCTTTCCACCAGGTTTTCCATTGTAACTGTGGCCCAGCCTCTAGGACTGATGTAACCAAATCCTTCCAGTCCAGAACATTCTATTACAAGTTGACCACGAGTTTAATATCTACTTTACAAATGCAGAATACATACCATATGAGACCATAGCTTCTTTAAATCTCAAATCTAACATTTCCACTGGAGTCCAGTTAGCTCATACACACCCTTGAGCATTTGGCACTTCCTGTAAGGTTATTGGATAGATTAAGTTTGGTTTGAAAAGAGGCTGTTTGTCTGTAATGATATAATTCATTGCTGAGATAGGTTCACCTTTAAATTCTTCTGTCTGCGTCTGAAAATCTCTATAATTTGTTTAAAAAAGATTTTCTAAAACTTTTATCTTGGCACTCAAATTAAACAACCTTTTTAATGGTAAAATAAAAATGATCAAACAGATAATATTCATAATTGACAGTGTGTACATCCCATCAGCATTAATTATCCTCTCACTAAATTGTTCCGTTTTCAGACTGCCTAATGTGTTATCAAACAGAGACCAAATTCCCTCCATTGTAAAAATGCTTCCCAGTTTTTAATATGGGAAAATTTTCTCTTTTAACTAATTTTACCCTTTAAAATATCTTAATTGACTCACCAAGTCTGCTTATTACGCAGAATAGTAGAAGTCAGGGGGAGTTTCAAGACAGCTATCTAGTGTGGTAGTAATCTGAGATGGGAATCCAGAGAGACCCCACAACCCACGATGAGAGAAAAAGCCAAAGAGACTCTGGCCCACATGTGGTAGACACTCCAGCCACATGCAGCTCAGGCCTGAGCCAGGGGTCTGTAAGGCCACGAGCAGTGTTTGAGTGAATTTGTGCCACAAAAGTCAGAGTTCCAGATGCAAGATGAATTGCTAAATGGTCTTATTAATAAAAAACCTGGAGCCAGATATTGGGGTGAAAAACTGAGAGATCAGAGGAACAGGACAAATCACAGCCAACTTCACCTTACCAATGCCTCAGCTTCCCAAGAGAGCTACTTCCTGTATACCCATGCCTATATACCTTTCTGTTCTGCTACTTCACTTCCTTTCTCCACCCACCTACACCACTTCCTGTCTATCTGTACAGACTTCCAGACCTCTATGGTTAGTGCTGGGATTATAGGCATGTGCCACCACACCTGGCTCTGTTCCCAATGTGGCCTTGAACTCAAAGAGATCTGGATGGATCTCTGCCTCCTGAATGCTAGGATAAAAGGTGTGTGTTACCATTGCCTGACTTCTATGTTTAGTTAAGGGACTGGATTTTTCTTCTGATCCTCAGATAAGCTTTATTAGGCTGCACAATATATTGGGGGACACAATATATCATGACAACATCCAGAGAACAAAACTTAATTCCTAGTTTCCTGATAGAGACTCAAAACCTGAAATGATATACAGGAAGTTAAATGAATCCTTTTTCTAAAATTAGTTAGTACTCTATATGACCATTAATATCATGACAATTTATATATATACATATATACACACATACATATGTTGAGATATATTTATACCTTATGAAAAGTGTTAACAGACAAAAACAAAAGAATTATGAGATTAGTTTGAATAGAATAGTCCTTAATTTTGATTTTTATTCTGTCCCATATCAGGTGATTCTTCAGACATAAGACAAAGATTTTAGATTTTACTTTAACAAGTGTACTTGGATTTAGAGACAGGGAGAGTCACATTTCATTTCCAAAGCCAGTTTTAATTTTCAATTTAGTTGGGACTACAAAAAGACCATTTGCATTATATGTCCATAAAGAACAGCCCAAACAAACATTTAGGAAGATTTATGAAATCTTATCGTGTTGGAGATGTGATATACTGGTAGACAAATTTAATGTTTTTTTTTTTTTGCAACATTTCCTTTGGATGTTTCCTTCTTTTTCATCAGATGTCTCATTTGTCCAGTGTTCTTCAGATTCCTTAGCTGGATGCCTTCATTCTTCTGAAAAGACAAAAAACAAAACCCTTCTCCAACCCTAATTTTGGGGAGGTTCCCTTTGGCAAGTTATATCTGATAAAAAAACATTTGTTAGTCATAGAAGTTAGTTTAAATTGAATGGTCATGCTGGTTGCTGAACTGTCACCTCTTCTAATTAAGAGGGTCTTTCTTATTCAAATTGAACCTTTATCAGTTTTGATTCATGGTTTCTCCTGAAAATTTTGTTTTATCTTCTATAGCTGTTCTATCGTCCAGAGCATATGGCTTTTTCCAATAGGCACTAATTATGTTCTTTAATTACTCTGGGAAGGAATTTCCCCCATGGTGACAGGGAATGACTGAACTGAATTTGACATGGGAGTCTTTGAGAGACCCATCAAGTCATTCCCCAATGGCAAAGGATTACCTTGTCTGTCCTTTATTGATCTATATTCATTAGTCCAATGCCTGCCTTTGCCACACCTCTTGCATACTCAAGAAGGGAGGGACATTAGGCTTGGATTATTCTTAGAAAAAGCATTGTTTCTAGGGTGACCTGTTTATAATCCCTCTTTAGGTGACCTTGTTTACCACAATTGAAACACTTGATATTTCATTTTTTCTTCAAACCTTTAGAAATCACCTTTCATATCTAAAAATCATCATGATTTTCAGATTCAGTATTGATTGTATCTCACATCCACTTCTCTAAGGGTGTTGATCTTGCCTTTAATTGCCTAATTACCCTTTTGCATTGTGCATTAGTGTTTTCAAAAGCCAGAGATTCGATTATTATTTATCTAGCTTCTGCTAGACAAATTTACTACTAAAAGTCAATCTTTGTAAGAAATCAGTGAAGGTTTCTTTGGGGCCCTATATAACTTTAGTAAATGACTCAGTTTTTTTTCTATTTCTTCAATTCTGTCCCAAGCATTCAAGGCTGCTTCATGGTATAAAGCCAGGTGTAGTCATCATATAGAGATTGGCTTTGTACATCAGCATAATCTCCCTCTCCAAGAGGTTGGTCTTGGGAGATTTTCATACATGTAGCCCTACTTCATTGTTCAATGGTCTTAGCCTTATCTTTCCACCAGGTCCTCCATTGTAATTGAGGACCAGGCTCTGAGATTGTTGTAACCAAGTCTCTCCAGTCTTGAGAGATCGTTCTATTATAAGTTGACCACAAGTTTAACATCTGCTTCACAAAAGGTGAATGCACACCGTATGAGACTATTGCTTCCTTGAATCTCCTTAAATCTAACATTTGAACAGGAGTCTATTAAGCTCTTACTCACCCTTGAAGATATCTACCAATGGCAGTTCCTGTAAGGTTACTGGGTAAATTAAGGTTGGTTGTTTGAAAAACTTAGGTTGTTCCTCTCAATCTAATAATGAAATGCTGAGATTGGTTCTCCTTTAAATCACTCTCTCTGGGTCTGAATGTCTCTATGGTCTGTTATAATTAGTTTTTCTAAAACTTCTATCTTGGCACTCATATTAACTATCTTTTTAGTGATAAGACAAAAATGATCAAAGAGATAGTATTTATAATTGACATTATACAAATCCCATCTAAATTAATTATCCTCTCATTTAATTGATCCATTTTCAAACTGCCCAGTGTATTGTCATACAGAGACCTAATTCCCTCCATTTTAATAGTTTCCCATTTTAATGTGGGGAAAAACTCTCTCTTTTAACTAACTCTGCCTTTGAGAATTTCCAGTTGTCTCACCAAATCTGCCAAAGATTACAATTCAGATGATGGTGAAGTGAGGCAGCTACCTACTGTGACAGTAGCCCAAGAAAGGGGTCCAGGGAAAACCTACAACCCACCAGGTGAGAGAACCTGTTGTCTGAAAAATGCACACAGGAAATCGTGAGGAAGAAACTTGTGTGGTGGGAGCTGCCTAAAGGTAGAGGTGGCTGATCATGAGAGGGGATAACTTCAGCAGCATTCTGATCCCACGTGCCTGTGAAGTTTGCAGCAGTCAGGCTACAATAGAAAAAAATTCCAGACTTATTCAGTGGGCTTGGGGAACAGAAAGGAAATCCTTAGCCGTTGGGGTATTGACTCTGGCCACGTGTAGCTCTAGCCTGTGTTGGTGGCTGCAAAGCCACAGATGAGTGGCTTTTTGTGAGTTCATGTCCCACAAGTTGGATGCCAGATGTGGGGTGAATTCTAATTGATCTTAATAATAAAAACCCAGAGCCAGATATTGGGGTAAATGCTGAAAGATCTGAGAGACAAAGGAACAGCCAGCCACTCACCTCTTACCTCGCCAACTCTTCAGCCTATAAGGGCCAAGCTCCTGTCTCTGTCCAACTTGTATTCCTGTCTCCACCCTACCATATCACTTCCTGTTTCTTCTTCCCAAGTGCTGGGATTAAAGGTATGTGCCACCATTGCCTGGCCTGTAGTCACTAGCTCCATACTCTGATCTCTAGGTAAGCTTTAGTTGTTAGAGCACAAACAAAATATCACCACAGTTGCCTGGGAGTGGGGTGGGGACAAAGTACTGTATCTGAATAGACAGGAGACAGATGTAGTCCAAAGGCAAATGACAGTTTATAGAGCTAAAAGGGGAAACCCCATGTTAGGATGAGGTGTTTAATTTTTTGATTGGAATGGTTAATTAGGGCAGCCAAAAGGAGACTTTTGATTGCCAGATTTCAATACTTTGATAGCTGGACCTTAGTAGCCAACCTCAGGAGGAGAAAGTGCCCAAATAAGGGAACTGACCATGGTGACTAGCTTTAGGAATGTAATCTAACAGTTTTTATCAAGGAAGATAGAAATATCTTTCATATTCTTGGATTGGTAGAATTAATATAGTAAAAATGGCTATCCAAGCAGAAGTAATCTACTGATTTAATGCAATCCCTGTCAAAATTCCAACACAATTCTTTAAAAATCTTGAAAGGACAATCCTCAACTTCATGTAAAAGAACAAAAGCCAGGATGACTAAAACAATCCTGAACAATAAAAGAGCTGATTGAGGTCAAACAAACACAGCATAACAAGATGCCATGAAACGCAACACAAACCCTCTTATCAAGGTTGGATGAGGCAGCCCAGTAGGAGGAAAATTGTCTCAAGAACAGGAAAAAGAGTCAGAGAGAGAAATGCATCTCCCACTGTTAAGAGTCCCACAAACACCCCAAGCAAAACAACCACTGCATGTATGCAGAGGACCTAGCACAGACCCATGGAGACTCTGTGACTGCCCCTTTAGTCTCTTTGAGCCCCTGTGATCCCTGCTTAGTTGATCCTGAACACCATGTTCTCATAGTGTCCTTGACCTCTCTTCCTCCTACAATCCTTCCTCTTCCTCTTCCCTAGGGTTCCTGGTGCTCCACATAATGATTGGCTTTTTTATTCATCTACTATAATTTTCTTATCATTGGCTATGTAATTTACATGTCGAAAACTATCAGACTTTTTTAACCCTGAAAAAAAATCTCTCTGGGCTCTTTTCATACATACACAGACACAGACACAGACACAGACACAGACACAGACACACACACACACACACACACACACACACAGACACACACACACAGACACACACACACATACACACACACACACACACACACACACACACACACACACACACACACCCTCCTCACATTTAAGTTTGTAGCTTAAAGGTAAAATAACAAGGGTTTTCTTTCTCTGAATTGATGATGTTTTATTTTGTTCCTGTTCTTGATAATTGTATCATTTAATTCTCAGTGAATTAAATGATAGTACCAGCTGAGCACTAATCAATTGTGTGTATATAAACCTCATGTGCCCTTTAAAAAAATTCTAATATGCCTAAGAGAAGATTGTAATCAAAATTATTATTTGTTTAATTTTACCACTAACTTCTATCATTTATGACTTTTAAGGAACCCATTTCTTCAAGTTTTGGTAAAATTGCAGTTCATTATTTAGGTAAATATTTCCTTGTACCATCCTGAAGAGGTAGCTTTGTGGTTAATAGCATTTGCTGTTCTTGTAGAAGACCAGGGTTCTATTCCCCAGGACCTACAGGGCTGCTTATACCTCTTGTATCTCTATTCCAAGGGTATCTGGCACAGGCTCCATGGTTCTTGGTCCAGGCTCTGTGAGTTCTTTCAAGCCCAGGTTATTTGATTCTGTGGGTTTTCTTGTGATGTTCTTTATCTTTTTGGCTTTTACCATCCTTCCTCTCTCTCCCCATCAGGAGTCCCTGAGCTCATCTTGTTTGTCTGTGGTTCTCTCCATCTGTACCTTTAGTTCATGGAAGAAACCTCTCTGAATTCACTTGGGCTAGGCACAAATCTGTGATTATAAGGCCACATTATATTGACATTGTTTTTTCTGTAGTCATGTTTATTTCTATCCTAGATATATGGACCATCCAGCCTCTGGGTCCTGGTGGTCCAGGCAGTGCCAGTAGTGAGTTCACTCTCTTGCTATGGGTCTCAGGCTTGACCATTCATTGGTTTGTCATTCCCACAATCTCTGTACAACCCTTACCCCAGTACATTCCATGGGCAGGAAAGACTGTAGGTCAATGGCTATGTGGCTGGGTTGTTATCCCAGTCCCTCCACTGGAAATCTTACCTGGCCATAGGAGATGGACAGTTCAGGATATGTATCTGCTCTAGGTAGGTGTCCTAATTGGGGTCATCTTTACAAATTCCTGTGAATTTCCCTTTCACCAGGTTTCTACCTGACCCAAAGTTTCCTCCACTTTCCAGTCATCTTTTTCAATACTATTTCCCTCCACCCACCCCAATCTGATACTTCCTGTTCCCACCCACACCCACACCTAGCCCATTCACAAAATCTCTTCTATCTCCCTTTCCCAGGGAGAATCATATATCCTCTTGAGCCCTACTTATTAGGTAGCCTTTCTGGGTCTGTTGATGGTGGCATGGTTATCCATTATGTTACAGATAATATCCATCTTTAAGTAAGTACATATAGAAGGTGATAGAAGGAAAATGCCTACCACGAAGACAGAGGGATTAAACAATCTCAGACTATCGAAGAAAATAAGGGAAGCACACACACAGAGCACCAACAGCACCCAAAACTAAGTAACAAGAATCAGTAATCATTAGTTATTAAAATCTCTCAATATGAATGGACTCAATTCCCCAATTTAAAAGACAGGGACTGACAGAATGGATGTGAAAATAGGACCCATCCTTTTGCTGCATCCTCAAAACCCACCTCAACATTAATACAGACATTAACTCATGGTAAAGAATTGGAAAAAAATATTTCAAGAAAATGAATTTAAGAAGCAAGCTTGTGTAGCCATTTTAATATCTGATACAATAGACTTCAAACCACTAAACAAAGCTCTTAGAGAAGGACAATACATACTCATCAAAGGAAAAAATAATCTACCAAGATAGCATTTCAATTCTTTCTTTATTTATTTATTAAATTTATTTTAAATATCAGCCATGGATTCCCTTGTTCTCCCCCCTTCCACCCCCCCACCTTCCCCCCAGCCCACCCCTCATTCCCATCTCCTCCAGGGCAAAGACTCCCCTGAGGATTGAGTTCAACCTGGTAGATTCAGTCCAGGCAGGTCCAGGCCCCTCCTCCCAGGCAGAGCCAAGTATCCCTGTATAAGCCCCAGGTTTGAAACAGCCAGCTCATAGCATTTCAATTCTTAAAATCTCTGCTCCAACACAAAGTAAGTCATGTTTGTAAAAGAACCTAGTATTTTAAAATTCGTATATTGAGCCCCACACATTGATACTGGGAGACTTCAATACCCCACTCTCCCCAATGGGCAGGCCATGCAGACAAAACCTAAACAGAGAAATACTGTGGATATCAGATGCTGTAAACCAAATAGACCTAACAGATGTTTTCAGAACATTTCACCCAAACACCAAAGAATATATCTTCTTCTCTGTACCTCATGGTGCTTTCTCCAAAATTGGCCCCATTTTTAGAAACAAAGCAGTTCTCAAGAGATACATGAAAATTGAAATAAATTCCTGCATCATATCAGGCCATCATGAATTAAAGTTGGATACAAACAACAAGAACAACAACAAAATCTTACAAACTCATACAAACTGGAGTATTCTCTAGTGAATGAGAAATAGCCGAGACAGAAAAAAAGAAAAAAAATGACATCCTAGAATTCTATCAAGATGAACTTCATGTCCCCAAACTTGTGGGACATGAAGAAAACTGGATCTAAGAGGAAATTTCATATCACTAAATGCCTACATAAAAATGTTGGAGAGATCTCGGACTAACAACAATACAGCACACTTGGAAGCTCTAGAACAATAACAAAATGAAATACTATAACCCAAGAGGAGTAGATACAAAAACTTAATCTCAGGGTTGAAGTCAATAAAATAGAAACAAAGTGCTCTATCCATAGGAATGAAAATGAATCAAAGAGCTGGTTCTTGGTGAAAATCAACAAGATAAACAAATCACTATCCACACTAAGTAAAAGACACAGAAACAAAATAGAGATTAAATAAATTCAGAAACTAAACGGGGAAGAGAACAGACACTGAGGAAATCCAGAGAACCATAAGAACATACTTTTAAAAACTATGCTCTACCAAACTGGAAAATCTAAAATAAACAGGCATTTTTTCACAATATGTATCTCCTACAAAAGTCGACTCAAGATCATATACACAATTTAAATAGACCTATAATCCCTAGTAAAATAGAAGCTGTCATTATATGTTTCCCAACCAAAAAAAAAAGCCCTGGGTCATAAAATATTATTGCAGACTTTCAAAGAAGAGCTATCACCAATACTCAAACATTTACTCCACAAAGCAGAGATAGAAGGAACATGCTCAATTCATTTTACGAGGCAGTTACCTTGATATGCAGATCTCCTAAATATTGAACAAAAAAGGAGAATTATAGTCCAATTTATCTTATGAAAGTTGATGCAAAAATACTCAATAAAATACTTGCAAGCCAAATCCAATAATGCATCAAAAATATCATCCAACATGATCAAGTCAGCCTCTTCCCAGAGATGGAGGGATGGTTCAATACAAGAAATCAACTAACATAATCTACCACATAAACAAACTGAAAAAAAAGGAAATAACATATGATCATCTCATGAGATGAAGAAAAGCCTTTGAAAGAATACAACACCACTTAGTTGTAAAAGTCATGGAGACAAGTAGGGATAAATAGGACATACCTCAACATGATTAGTGCAGTTTAAAGAAAGTCCATGGCCAACATTAAAATATTAGAAATGCTGACTTCTTCATAACCAGTGTTAGATTTTAACTTTAATTTTTTCAAATTGTGAAAGACAACATGAGTATAAAAATACACTCAATTGTTTTAGCTAAATGAAGGGAAAACCATAGTAAAGATGGGAGTCCCCTATCACTGTGATAATTGGTGACTAAAATATGACCTATAATAAATTAATGAGCATATAGGAGTTGTGGGAATAACAGTGAATGTTTCTAGTGTGAGTTAAAGCCAAGGGCTCCATTGTGGTAAACACATATAGCTACTCCGGTCAGTAAAATGTAGGAATATCTTATGGTCCATCCACACCTTTCATGAAACCTTCTGAAAGCCAATGAGTCAGCATAGCACATATATATTTGTCTGCCCAGGTTTATTTCACTGTTATTCAGAATATGCTAGATATGGAATCAGTCATAATGATTCTAAAAAGATGAGGAAATAAAGAAAAGATTTCAGCTAAAATTTTGTGATTTTTATTTTCATATGTACAAAGATTCACTACTGTTATTTGCCATGTATTCATGAATTACCACACTTAAATATACACACAGTGGTTTTTTTTTTTTTTTGGTTTTTCGAGACAGGGTTTCTCTGTGTAGCTTTGCGCTTTTCCTGGATCTCACTCTGTAGTCCAGGCTGGCCTCGAATTTACAGAGATCCGCCTGCCTCTGCCTCTCGAGTGCTGGGATTAAAGGCGTGCTCCACCACCGCCCTGCCCACACAGTGATTTTTAACTAAACTGTATACATGAATTTTAGAGAAATTTAGACAATTTGATTCTATGTAATTCATAAATGATTGGAACCAAAGATGAAGTTAAACTAATAAGATTACTGAGTCCTGACTTCTCTTAGACATATTATAATTCAGAGGAAATCCTCACCAGGTTTATTTACACATAATGAAGGTGTCTGCAGCCTGGAAGAATTAAACGATGTCATTAGCAAGTATTGGGGACAAATTAGTAGGTTATCCATGTTATCTAAACAGACTCTGGAAATTCAGACCTTTCACAGATTCTGGATATAATTGTGTGTATCTGTGTGTCTATGTGTTTATGTGTATGTGATTGTGAGTTTGTGTCTGCATGTGCATGTTTTTGTGTGTGTGCATGTATGCAAACATTTTACACAAAAAAGTAGAAGAGGTATTATGTAGATGTAATTCTAAATGGTCTTATTAAATAAGAAACACAGAGCCAAATAAAGAGTTAAAAGCCCAAGAGGTCAGAGCACTAGAGAATAGCCTTTAGCTTACTAGTTGCTGCCATTCTTCCCCTGAGAGAGAGACCTTCTCCTGTGTGACCTGTCTTTTTATTGCTTTCTGTTCTGCCTTCTCATTGGTTTTAACTCAACCACATGACTTCCTCATCACTTCCTGTCTATACAGACCTCCAGGTCTCTGTGGTTGATACTGGGATTAAAGGCATGTATTACTATGCTGGCTGTGTCCTTGAACACACAGAGACTTTGCCTGCCATGTGATTGGATTAAGGGCGTGTGCTACCACTGCTAGATTTCTGCTAAATGGCTTGCTATTAGCTCTGACCCCCAGGCAACTTTATTTATTAACATACAAATAAAATCACATTTCAGCACACAAAAAATATCACCATATGCATTATTTGAGAATTTAAGTCCTAAGGATGTAAGGATGGGCTCCCATGTGAAACCAATATAAAGAAAATATCACTGTCTCATTAATTTAATATGCACACATACAAACACACAAACATCAGAAAGTTAGAAGGAAACTGCTTAGACTGAGGAATGAAATGAGTAGTAAGTTGAGCAGTAGATGTGGGCAAGAGTAGAGAAAATACCACCAAAGGGCACATGATATATGTGTGAATTGCCAGAATAAAGTATATTAATTAAAAAAATAATTATACACACAAAACAAAGCTGGATACCATGCCCAAACTGGACCACTGGAATTTTTATTTGCACTCTTCATGAAAGGTGATTTTTCTCTGTCTTCCTATGAAAGACTCTTCTGTCACATTCTTCTATTTCCCCGTTTTAGACTCCCAGGATAGCTCATCACAAAACCAGAGGTCATGCACTCTTTAAATGTCTATTATTAAATAAACAATAAGATCCAGATAAGAACAATAGCCATGTGTGCATCATCTCAAATACTAAATAAGACACATCACTAACCACAGCAAAGAAGTTCCCTACTTTTGTTCTGCTTTCTCTGTAGTCCATATCCACTGAAAGATGATCGACCCACACTCATCAGAATGCTCTCACACTGGCAGTGCAAGTTTTGGAATGCAAACAATAATAGAAAACTAGGAAAATGTTATAAGAACAATTTACACATTAAACATAGGGTCACTTCCCATTTGTTATTTGCTTCTAAGATACTCAAAAAAGTCTTCTTCACAGCAATTTCTAGATTGTAAAATGAAATAAAACAATGTAGGAAATCAAATATAAAGCAGAAGAAATGAGTCAACACAAGAAATTGATCTATGAGAACTGAGGCTTGGGGACAAAGATGATGTTTTAGAAATCAAATATTCACCTTATCTACACTTTAATAATGATTGGTGTAGAGGAGGAATGAGAAATCTTATTTAGTATTTGAAATGTAGGACAGAAGATCTCTATGGATCTTTTTGAATATTTAAAAACATTTTTGTAACGCTATAAATGTAACAGCAGCTCTATGATTAGCTGGATAGTATTAAAATGGCAGGATTAAGGAAATTTTGGAATTTGGTCTGATTATTGGTTCTCAACACAGTGGAAGCACAGGATTTGGTTAGATATTAACTGTCACAGGTGTAGGTCCTGTGCATGCTGTGTGTAACTCAATTCCTCTAAACATCAAGCTGCTTTTGCCTACCAGGGACTTTGTGATACAATTCCCAGTATGTAACCATGAATTCTGACTGAGTCCCTCCTGAACCATCACTGCAAGTCTCAATGTGGATCATCCAATAAAATCTACTGACATCATTTCTAAAGGCATTAACATAAACAGATTATTCAGGCAGTCCTGGGATCAAATTTTCCCAAACTGGCATCCTCCAAAGAGCCTTAATTTCCGCAACTGTGAGTGATGTCATGAAACTAGCTGAACTCTCCTCATATATATTTATCAACCAAATTTAATCACATGGATATCAGATGCAGAGCCCCAGGGAAGAGAGTGTCCAAGATTCTCCAGAGGGGAGGGACCATCTGGAAGAAAAGAAAACATGAATTCATAAGTAGCCCCTCCTTTGGCTATAGAAACAAAGCAAGGGAAATACATGGGTGCCCATAGAATGTGTTGATCTTAATAGCACTTCACAATACACACTGCCCAGGTGTCAAGTAAGACAGAGATGTTCACTTTGATTTTTCTGTTCTTCCTCCTGAACATTCCACTTCTTGTTGCCAGTTTCATTCATCCCAGGTGCTTTTGGAGAATGAAGCAGAAAAAAGACAAGGATGGAGACCTGCTGACAGGTTGTATCTTCTTCCTTAGTGCTGTGCGAGAGCATGTTGAGAAAGATTATTTCAACTACATTCTGAATACACAGTAAGTTTCTTTGTATCTTCTATGTAAATGTGTGAAGTAGGTGGGTAGGAAGATGAGAGTCAGAGCATTGCTTTGCATACCAAGAAACAACTCCAGATTCTTTTAGAGACTTAATGCTATTTTTCTACTTTTAATTTGTCCAAAGAGTGTTCTGTTATTCTCCCAGTTAGCCTCCTATTTATTAGGCTGGAAGCTGAGTGAAAAAGGACTCTCTGTCTTGCTCCATCACATATAGCCCTCCTCTTGACAGTTTCCACATCACAGTAGCTGGTGGTGTCTCACTGAAAGAAACCCCACACTATTCAAAGAGTATCATTCTAAATGAGTGTAACTAAATGACTGTCAAGTAGAGTCTGTGATGACCCTTTGATCACTATGTCACTCCTAATGCATGTGCTAGAACAACTAATATTTGTGGCCACCCTAGCTCCAGAGAATTTTTCCATAGCTATTCAGTTACTCTCTCAGATGTTCTTCACGGGGTCACATTGTGCCTTCTAAAGCAGCATCAAGAATAAAAGTGGAGACCTGCCCACTGTGAACTTCATATGTGTTCCTGTTTCCTCATACCTCACTTATAGACATGTGTAACAATTGACCTTTAATTTCATAGTCTAGTTCTTCACTCTCTTTATAGGCTACAGAAGGAATGTGTGGACTATAAACAATATGTTTGTATTCTTTGAAATGTGAGGCTGTAACTAATAGTGGTGACTGCTTACTTTCTATTTTTTAATTAAGAAATTTTTTATTCACTTTACATACCAATCACAGATTCCCCTCTTCCCTCATATGACTGCTTACTTTCATTGTCACTTGCCTGAGTGACAGCTGTGACATGTGATACTTGGCTACACTTGAAAATAGTTACACACAAGCACATCTCTAACATTATTTAAGAAGCATGCATCTCTTCTCTTTGTGTCTAAGGTGTTTATTCTCTGACACATATTTACCTCTTATGTTTCTCTTTCTGTAATTTTACTAGTTATACCTGCATATTTTACCAATTTGGGCATAATATACATTTTGATTTTGTATATTATTGATAGCTGTTTTCAAACATAGCACTTTAGTTCAGTAGGCAACAGCAAGAGCTCAAGTCATTGATGTTTCTTATTGTTTAGTGTGCAGGAGTTAGTGTTTGAGATTCATAAGTTATACTCTCAAATTCTGGATTGACTGGTACTGAAAATTTCAATGACATTTTCCCATGTGGTAATAATGAATATTCTAAGATGTTTTTATTTTAAAAATGCATAGATAAACATTTGTATTTATTCATAAAGATACCACAGTGGTACAATTTCTAAGTGGAAAATAGATTGTATTTAACTCTGAGTGAATTATTCAGAATGAAAGAGTATGTTTGAGTTTGAAGTTTATTGGCCAGATGATATAAAATGAGTAAGAAGATATGGGAGTTATTATTCTTCCCATACACATAAACACAAAATGGTATTTTTCTATTCCTACTAACTTTTAGACTATTTTTATTTTCAAAATTCATCAACATTTTCCATACATTGTACACTTTATAATCTTTTATTATACAAACATGTAATATTGGCACAAACAAATCTCAGTGCAATTTCCAGATGTTCCTAGTTCTCAGTAATATGCTAATGTTGTGCATATGTATGTGGAAATGTATACAAAAGGTGCTTTCTGTAGGAAAATTTTATGTTGGTCAGATATACCAAGTGGGAGTACATTGAACACACCTCTGTAAACATAAAATAGATGACCAATACTGTGGTACATGCCCTTAATCTCTGCATTCAGGAAATGGAGTAGGAGTATTGCTGTGCATTTGAGGCCAGTCCAGTCTAAAGCCAAGTGTCATTCAAAATCAGGGTATCCATTGCCCTTTTATGGCATAAATGAGTACTTCTCACGTCCATACACAGATGCATATATTTACCAAATATACTCTGTTATTTAATTTTATTTAAAAATAAATCTTTTAAAAAACATTTTGTGCCTGTAATAGACAAACCAGAAAGAAAAAAGAACAAGATGAGGATGGACATGAAAGAATATGTTAACTACATTGCCCACTAATTATAATGAATTATAAGCATAGGAGCCAAGTGTTGCCCCAGAAAGACTATTGTGCACTCAGCAGTCATTCTTTGAATGCCTTATCCAATTCAGTTTGTTTCATAAAAATTACCAGAAACTTGGTGTAGATGTAACCAACCATCTTATAAATAAGAAACACAGAACCAGTGCAAAGAAGAAAGCCAAGAGGTCAGAGCTAAGAGCTAAAACCTTACCCTTCCTCCTGCAGTGGTCCTACCTCTCCAAAGGAGCCGCTACTTCCTGTGTTAAAGTCTTTATATAGTCTCTGTTCTGCCTTCTCATTGGTTGTAAACCCAACCACAGGACTGCCTCATCACGGCCTGTTTGTATAGACCTCCAGGTGTTCTATGGTTGGTATTGAGATTAAAGGCATGTGTATCCAATGCTGGCTGTATCCCTGAACATACAGAGACTTACCTAGCTCTGTCTACCAAGTGCTGTGATCACAAGCGTACACCACCACTGCCCTGCTTTCCTATGGCTTGCTAATAGCTCTGACCCCCAGGCAACTTTATTTATTAACATACAATTAACATTTTGGTACAAAAGAAAAATATCACCATAACTTGGCTCATGCATCACATGTCATATGCTATAATTTCAAAAGGAATTCAAGATCAGGTTTACTGTTTGGTCAAGGACTGTGCCCTTGTATTTACCTTCTGAGCAAGCTCACAAAAACAGAGTGGACAGCCCTCTCTGTGGAAAATGCAAAGCCTCATCTTTTTTATGGGAGATGCACTCTCATGAACTTTATGAACTTATTGGGCAGCATCTGTCATCATTGGGACATTTCCGGACCTCTACAAATCCCAGCAGATGAGTTTTTTTGAGAGTGATTTTGCAGGAAATCCTGTCTCCACTGGTAACATTCCCAGATTCTAAGAAGAGTGTGAGGAAGAGACTGGCCTCACACTTATGTCAAACTGTGTAGTTCAAGGATACTATTCAGAGACTTGATGGGACTTCCACATTTCCTTGTGTGAAACAAGATGAGGGAAGAAGTAACAAGTAAGGAGATTTTCTAGAATACTTAGCAGAAGAGTGTTTACTAGTGTTTATAAGTTTTTAGGAGTGCATGATACCTCATGATACTCCCTGTGTCCTAGTTCCTTTAGCTTACTTATGGACCCTTCCATCCTATCCTGTGTGATCATGATCAATTTCCATATCTGTATCTGATGGCCCCCAAAGACACAGCTCTGCCCCTGGCCATAATCTATTTGATGCTTCACTTCAACCGGAACTGGATTGGGCTGTCCATCTTAGACAATGATCAGGCTATACAATTTCTTTCACATTTGGGAAGAGACATGGAAAAAATACAGTCTACTTCACCTTTGTGAGCATGATCCTGGGCAGCATGTCAAAAGCTGAAGTGTATTATAACCAAATCATGACACCATCCATGAATGTAGTAATTATTTATGGTGACACAAACAGTATTCTAGCTTTGAGCTTTTGAATGTGGGACTCTCTAGGTATACAGAGAATATGAGTCACCACCTCACAGTGGGATGTCACTACAAGTAAGAGAAGATTCACACTTGACTCATCCCTTGGGACTCTAGCTTTTGCACAAAACCATCCTTCGATTTCTGGTTTTAATTTTTTTGTCCGGACATTGACCCATCTCAAATACTCAGATGAATACCTGGCAAGGCTGAGAGATAACATTTAACTGTGAACTGTTGGTATCTAAGTGTAAGATACTGAAAAACTGCTCATCCAATGCCTCTTTGGAATGGCTAATGTTCCAGACTATTGACATGGCCATTAGTGATGGAAGCTATGATGTATACAATTCTGTGTATGCTGTGTCCCTTGCTCTGCATGAGATGCTTCGTCAACAAGAAGATAATCAGCCAATGGACAATAGGAAAAAACCTGATATTAGCTTCATGAAGGTAGTGTTTCTTCT